>CM038231.1:55131474-55271514 GCA_021442155.1 Cymbidium sinense | reverse complement strand
TTTTTTTTGTGAGTTAGGGTTTTTTAATTTGTCACATGACAAACGATTCAAATGGTGAGTTGGATTTTAACTTTAAATTTTTAGATTAATAAATTTCATTTAGTCATTTTGAGCTTAATAATTCATCGATTTTTCATTTAGATTGATATTTAATTTATATTAACTTGATTTGAAATTTTAAATATATGGTGATGGCAATATCCCCTTCGGTTGAAATCTCTATTCAAATCATCTGTATTTTTTTTCTTTCAAATTCGAATTCTATTAATTTAATAATAGAGGATCAAATCTATCATATGATAAAATTAAATTTAGATATTTTACTTGGTTGCAATTCTTACAATTTTATTAGATGTTTAAGTTTTGTTAACCTGACTCAATCCAAGAACCAAATCGACATGTAGGATTCTCCCTAAGTTTAAGCATTCAGCATAATGTCAGAGCTCATGAGTTATTTAATTCAATATTGACTTAAGCTTAAGGGATTTGAATAATGTTATTTATTTTGATTTTCATTACAAGTTTAGAATTTTAGATAAAATTTTGACAACATTTCGAACCTCCTGCTGTCAGTATAAGCTACATCGAAGCGGCCATGCCAAGAAAGGCATGTATGGGTGATGAAAACACCACGGTTGAATACGTCATCCCACCATGCCAAGAAAGACGTGTATGAGTCTTTGAAACACCTACATGTAACACAAATTTCCTCGTCATGCCAAGAAAGGCATGTACGGGTACTTATAAATCTACAATGTCAATTTAAATAGTTAATTTTAGCTTTGTAGTTGAATTTATATCAAGTTGTTTAAGTCTCCTATCAGTGTAAAAATTTGGTAACATTTCTGGATCAGATGTGTCCTAAGGAGTCTCGGGTATCTTTTGCCCACCATGTCAAGAAAAGCATATATGGGTGGAGTAAACACCACGGCTGAATGCACCATCCCACAATGCCAAGAAAGGCATGTATGGTGCTCTAAGGTACCTACATGAAATATAAATTTTCCCGTCATGCCAAGAAAGGCCTGTACGGGTACTTATGTACCTGCTTTCAACCTAGATTTCAAATACCCATTTTTTGTTATTGTTCCTAAACACTCTAGATTCCAATAAAATTTCGGCAACATTTCCCCTAGCCGGGGGATTTCTACTAGAATTAGGCCTACCCACCCATCTAAAAAGATACACATGGGTGGTGTTTTGCAACACTGCGACCGCAATTCTCCCAACCTACCCATCTAAAAAGACGTGTATAAGTTCTTCGAGTACATGTTGGAAAACACAGATTTTTCAGCCACACCAAGAAAGATGTGTATGGGTACTTATATATACACAAGCAAGCACAGCTTTCCTCGCTGCGTCAAAAAAGAAGCATACAAGTACTTATATTTCAACAGCTTAGTATCTTCTTTCCCCACCGCTCTACAACGAGCATGTACAGGGTTTACCAACTGCAGCGCAAGCGTTGCTTACCAGTTTCTCCCGCCATGATACAAAGAGCGCGTACGGGTTCCACTTGTCATGTCAAATGCGTCGCATTATGGGTTTCAGGGACATCCACGCTCGAGCGTTTTATACCTGTAGGAAAGGAGCGAACGGATAGGGACTTAGGTGTCTGCTCGAAGGACGAAAAGGGCGAGCGCATACAAATCGGCGTGAGCCTGAGGGGTACTGTGAGAGTGGGGCAGCAGGTATGGGTGTTACGCAGGAGCGAGGCATCTGGCTCGGGTGGACCGCACACTTCAGTCCGTCAGATCGGCGAGGATGACGGCCCGAGAGGCACCGGCGCGCATTCGAGGATGAGAGGTGCTCGTGGTTTCACGGCTCGGTGAGACGATCGCAGCCTTCGATCTGCGATAAGCGAGGATGCTCGTTCAACCTCGGTTATGGAGCGGAAGACGGCGGCGCTTCGCGAGATCAGCGATTCGTCACAAGGAGCGTCTTAGAAGGAGAGAATTGAGGAGAGGAGCTTGTGTGGATGATGTGGGTAGGAGTTAGGGTAAGGGTTATGTATAAGTAGGTATTTATAGGAGTTTTATTTAAGTGAAAAGTAACCCTAATTAAGATTTTTGCGCCGACATTATTACATGGGCAATATATATGTCGATCTTAGATTATTTTGATGTTCCGAACACAACGGCGCAGTCCATTTCGTGATCAGAGGACATTTGGTTCAAATCGGCTTCGAATCAGGTCAATTTCAGTTCAAAATTGCACGTTATCATTTCCGATCGCTCGATATTAGCGCAGATTCGTGATTGAGCGCGGACATTCATTTGATAGGTTTCGACGTTTCGATACTAATAGCGTGATCAATTTCACAGACGGAGGTCATTTGGGCATCGTCATAGCCTCCCAACTTCGATATGCCCGTAAGCGCATCGACAGATTTCCTTTTTGATCGGCTGACCATCGAATTATGCAATATGTATATTCTGATCAATTTCGACGTTCTGAACGCGATGATGAAGTTCGTTCATCAATCGAAGATAGTTTCGACCAATTTCGGCGATGTCCAGTATTTCAACTTTGATTTGCACATTATTGCATCCGAAGTCCGTCGAATTTGATTTGTGAGCTCGACTCAACATATGGCATATGCATGAAGGTCAACAAACTGCCACCAATTCTAGGTGATAAAGTTCTAGTCATTTAGACATAACTTTGTTGGTAATGGTTTAGCCTGTATGCATTTGCACAAGCAAGAGAATCATGAACCATCAACATATCTACATATGAACGCCAATGATTATGTCATAATCCAAAATATTCCAACAACCAAAATGATAAATAAATATAAATATTAGATTAAAGAGCTTTCACACATATATGCTGCAACAAAAATTTGACAATTTGATACAATATACATGGACATAGAGCATATATAGTTATCCAAGCATGCATATTAAAAGAGGAACTATTCACAAGGATCAAAGGAAGGCTGTACAAAAAAAAAGGAAACCTAAAATATAATATTCCTTTAACAAAAAAAGTTAATAGTATAAATGGCCGTCAACGAAAGAGTTTTATCTGATAACCTGCAAAGCAAGCCGAAATGTTAACCTCTCATCATCAGACCTAGTTCTTAAGGTTCCTGGACCAGCATGATGATGAGGATTCATAAGAGCTGGTGGCGGAGTAGGAAGAATAGAATCATTGAAATCATCAAGAATAAACAAATCAGTATCATCATCTAAGGTTGAGTTTCTTCTAGAGGGCTTGCTTTCAATAGCAATCTTGGCAATTTTGGAATGTTGATGCTGCTGTTGATGAGTAGTAGAAATCTGATGTCGCTTTTTTTTGTTTATCAAATCCTTTTGTTCCTTCCTTTGCAAGATCATTTTATGATCAGAAATCAATTGTGTTAAATTGTTTGCAGAACCATTAAGATTAAGTAACATAGGCTTGTAATTATATGGCAACGGTGAAGAATCCGTGCTAGATTCACTCATCATACCCGTATCCTCACACCTATACTGCTGAGCATACAAGCTGCAAGTTAGCAATGCATCCATATCTACAGAGTCCTCCAGGACAGAGCTATGAGTCGATTGTTCCTGCACAGTGCAATTAACTGAATCTTTGGACAAGAACAGCCGAGTTCCTCCACCATTATTCTCAGGAAACTGTGTCACATTATAATGTGGTATACCCATCACCTTAGCCGGTAAACTTGGTCTTGAGGCAGCATCAGCACTAACCAAGAAGTCTTCAGAAATAGATAAAGAACTATTGTTAGCATCATGAGCATCTTTGATTCTTTCTGTAGAATTTATGTCAGGACTAATTTTATATTGCTGGGGTAAAGCAAGATCCATATCTACAGTGGAGCCAGACTGCACAGTGCACTTGACTGAATCTTTGAACAAAAATAATCGAGTTCCTTCTCCATTCTTGCCATGAAACTGTGCCATCTCATCATGTGGTAAATCCCTCACCTTAACCGACAAGCATGGCTCCAATCCAGCTACAGAACTAACCAAGAAGTCTGCAGTGGCCGTTAAAGAACTATTGTTAGCATCATGAGAATCTTTGATTCTTTCTGTGGAATTTATGTCTGGACTAATTTTATATTGTGGGGGTAAAGCAAGATCCTCTGACTTGCATGCTACAAAATTTGTGTGGGTATTTTCACTTTGCACTGGGGAACCCAGTATGGCATCTCCATTCAAGTCAGAATGCCTTTTATTAATGGATCCACACTCCTCCGTCAACATAATATGCGCCAAACCTAGCAAAGATTCAGATACTTGACAAAACATACAACAAAATCAAAAATAAAACCAAGAAACAAAGGCAAACATACTTCTTTCCCCCATTTGCAGCAAACAAGGTGATGAAATATTGTCCAGATCAGTATTAGACTTTCTAGAACTATGCTGTAATGGCGCTTCAAAATTTTGATTCTCAAGGTTGTCTTTCAGACCAACCAGGTCAGCATCACCAGTAAAGTTAAACTGTCGCTTGTAAAAAGACCAAATTCATCAGTGCATCGCTGAGAAAACCGCAATTAGGGCTATTATTTTGCGGTTTATTAATGTTCACATCATCAGTTACAAAACTTCCAAATGAGTCACCACATGAATCTATTACAGAGATATCCAAATCAGTAGATGACAGTCTCAACCAGTTGGAAGAATGAACTGATGGAGAAGAGCAAAGATCATTAGATTCAACAAGATGAGGAGTATGAAGAGGATCCCCACAGAAGATGCCATAATGATTGGAAATCCCTTTATGCTCAGCAGAAGGTTCAAACCATGGCTCATTGTGCTCTGAATCATCCAAAGAGTTTAGATTGCCCAACTCAGAAGGCCGAGATTCTAGAAAATCAAACAAGCAAAATGAAAAAAAAATACACAATTTAATTAATTTAAATAAGAAATAAATAAAACCATTATGCAGCATGAAACAAACAATAAGCAGAGTGCATATATTTACCATGCTGAGGATGCAAAGGCTCGCAATCCCTCTGACAATCAAGTTGCTCCATATGAGAACCCGCTGAAGTACCCTGTGAATCATGTTGTCCAGCAATAGATGATCAAAAAATTACATACATGGGGATGGATACAAAGTATCATGATAGGGAATATTGTTCATATTTAATTATGTTTACAAAAAGAAGATATGACAGGACCAAATTTTTACAGCAAAATAACAATTCATTCACAAGTGACATCCTATCCATCAGAACGAAACAGTGAATATCCAAAATTAATCAATTCTACGAGGCAAATATAATAAGACAAAAAATGAAATCAATATCACATATAAAAAAACAGAAAAGATAAACATTTGTTTCTCCAATGCCAGTGGTGCTAGCTAGTGTAGACTAAAGATGGACAAAAATTGTGCTTGATACATCAATGATCAAACTCATTTCAGCCCAAAAGCATATACCTATTCGTGATGGCCAAGCATTCATATCTCTAAACCAACATATTTTTCAACTATATGATGTAGGGCTAAACATAATACTCTTACATCCCTCCAAAAACCTCATTCAAATTAACAAAATCTGTTCATATAATTACAACTATTCACGTTAATAGTGCAGGCAGAGCTTTTCACGTTACAAGAGCTCAATGTAGTGATTTACATCTGACAGATGATTACTACCTGGTCAATAAGCACACTAGGTGACAGAAAAGCATGTATAATATATATGAGAACATGTGGCACTTTAAGCTGCTACTTCTCAAAATAGAATACATGAAAAATTGCAAGTCTAAGGAAAGGTGTTTTATCTTTCATTCACTAATGAAATAATAAGAAATGCAGAAAATCAGAAAGAGTAACATAGGTGGCATAATTGAAAACATTAGCTTCACTCTGTGGAGGCTGAACAAATAAGAAATTTTCATCAAACTTATTGTCAATTTTACAAACATTTAAAAGTCAAACTGTTTATCTACATTATACCTAAGGGGCTGTTTGGTTGCCTGCATTTAGAATCTGATGTAAAAGAAATCAGTAAAGTGAATACATTAATTACGAATACTTTATTTGTTGTTTGGTTGTGTGTAAAGTAAATACATTAAACTATTTTTTTACGATTGGTTGGATGGATGTAAAGTAAATATTTTTATTCTGAATACTTTATTATATGTAAGTTAATTATAGAATTTATTCACTAATTAACATATTCAATTAAAAAATAAATATATATTAAAATATAAATAAATTATAAATAAAATTTTTTTTCTTGACTAAAAAATAAATAAAATCAAATACATTTATAATGTATTTCGAATATTTAATTATTAGTGTTATAAATAAATAAAATTTGAATATTATCATTTTATGTTAACATAATATTAAATTTATATATATATATAATTTTATTACTATATTAAACAAATTATTATATATAATTTTATTAATATATAAAATCAAATATATATATATTACTATATTATGATTAATTTTACTATAATTACTATATATTACTATAATTAATTTTATTACTATAATTAATTTTACTATATATATTACTATATTATGATTAATTTTACTATATATATTACTATAATTAATTTTATTACTATATATTACTATATATATTAATATATACAAATTTTATTACTATATTATGATTTATTACTATATAAAATCAAATATATATATATATATATATATATATATATATATATATTACTATATATAATTTTATTACTATATATATATATAATTTTATTACTATATATATATATATAATTTTATTACTATATATAATTTTATTACTATATATATATATAATTTTATTACTAAATACGAAAAAGCAAAATCGAAAAAACAAATTCGTTTGGCAGTCTCGAAAAACGAAAAAGTAAATTCGTGTCTGAA
The DNA here is from genome assembly GCA_021442155.1 of Cymbidium sinense. NCBI lineage: Eukaryota > Viridiplantae > Streptophyta > Magnoliopsida > Asparagales > Orchidaceae > Cymbidium > Cymbidium sinense. Next base: position 55,264,665 of record CM038231.1, on the reverse strand, counting down.
AGGCAAATTCAAAAAAAAACAAATCTTCCTCCTCATCACATCGTGACTTGAAATACGCTCATTTTGAGTGTATTTAGAAGTCACGCATAAAATAAACATTATTGATTTAGGTTTACCTCAAAAAATTACACTGCATTTATTTTACTTACATCCAAACAACAAAAAAGAGAAAAAATATGTAAACTAATTACAGTGCATTCACTTTGCAACCAAACAGCCCCTAAGTAAAAGGTGATGGAGACTTTGCGAAATCATATAGAGAGTTAACAGTGCATCAAACAAGTTAACAAGTCAAACATAAACAGGTTATATTTGGCTTGGTTTGTCAACTATTGAGTCAAATATGAGCTGATCTCAGGTTTCTTTAAGTTACAAAAAAAAAAATTTGTCCAATCCCAACTTGGTTATCATCAAGTCAAGCACAAATGAAAAGTCAAGTAAATGACCACCAATGCATCAACATTTTTTTTGTTTGATTACTCCAATGAAATGAGAGAATGTTAGTATTTTTCATATTACCACATCTTTAATGAATTACAAGTTTAAAACATGCAAATTCCATGATTTTAGAACATAAACAATGGCTTTTAATGGTAAAATACTAAAATACAGTAAAACACATATATATACATGCTTATATTTGTGTGTGCAGACACACGTATAATTATTTATATATATCGAGCTCTTACTAAACCAAACATAATCAAGTAAACTCATATTTGTAATAAGCTCTTTTAAAAAATGAGCAAATAAAGTTTGTTCAAGAGGGGGCAGATTGACTAATCAAACATGAACTATAAGAGAACATTGAGTTTCATTTACAACCTCACAGCACTAGTAGTTCTCAATTTCAAAAGACTTCCTTATTACACCAAACTTTAAAGGATGGTTAAAAAGTATGCCAATATAAAAAATGTGTCCTCCAAAATGTTGACTCCATGTGCCATATGGCTTATTTATTTGATTTTGATAATAACAAATATTTGAATGAAAGTTAATAATATTTTATTTTAAGTGTTTCAACAAAACTATCAAATCAAATTTTATCAGCTAGCTCAAGAAAATCAATTCAACTTGGACTTGGTTTTACTTAAAATTTTCTTAGAAATTGCATAAAATTACAAATAAAGCACACAAAATTAAAAATTATTGCTAAAATATTTACATTTCATTTATTCCAAAAAATTTTATTTGATTTGCTTGATTTATTACATAAATGATTTCCATTTTTGAATAATGTCAAATTTAAATTATTTTAAAATTCAAATTTGAAAAAGCATTGAATTATTTTCATATTTATTTCCTCTATTCTTGGAATGTTATGGTCAGCCCCTTTTGGATTGAAAATCAAGTTTATTTGATTTGATTTAAATAACTTCAAATTTAAACTTAAAATTTGATTGAGATGATTTATTTCCTTTTCCCAAGATTCTATTTTAGGAAAGTCTTTGGCCATCCTCATATTATTTAAAATTCAAATTTAAATGTAATTTAAATTTCAAACTGCTTCTAAATTAGTTCCTTAATTAATTAGATGATAGATTTTCATTAACTCTTAATTGATCCATTTATGGAACATCCTTGACAGACCCTTATATTGAATTAACTTAATTTATTTTGTTTTATTTAAATTCAAATTGGTTCTTTAATTGTTTCCTTGATTATTTAATTAATTTAATTTACATTTAATCATTTTCCCTCCTTGATTGGCCATCCAATATAGTTTTGAATTTGATTGATTCAAATTCAAATCAAATTGTTAGAATTTTGAATTTAATTTTGAAATATTCTTATTGAGATTTTCCTTGGCCATTCATTTCAAATTTATTTATGCTTGGCCGACCGCTTGCATTGCTCTAATCTATTTAATACTTGCATTTGCCTCGTGACTCCTACTTGATGATAAAAACCTTAGCCAACCACTTAGTGCAAAAATAATTCAAGGAGCAAAGTATTAAATAGATTAGAGCAAATGGTGGCCAAGGAAAATCTAAATAAGAAACATTTCAAAATTAAATTCAAAACTCAAACAAATTGATTTGAACTTGAATCAATTAAGTTCAAAACTATGTTGGCCAAGTGAGGAGGGAAAAATATTAAATGCAATATAAATTAACTAGATAATCACAAAATAATCAAAAATAATAATTAAAAAACCAATTTGAATTTAAATAAAATAATATAAATTAAGTTAATTTAATAATAAGGAACGGTCAAGAATGTTTCATAAATAGACCAATTAAGATTTAATGCAAATCTATCATCTAATCAATAATAAACTAATTTAGAAGCAATTTGAAACTTAAATAAACATTTAAATATGAATTTTAAATAATACAGGGATGGCCAAAGAATTTCCTAAAATAGGATTTTGGGGAAAAAAAATTAAATGAAATCATTCTAAATCAAGTTTAAATTTGAATTCATTTAATCAAATCAAATAAAATTGATTTCAATAAAGAGAGGGCCCAGTCATAACATTACAAGAATGGAGAAAATAAATATGAAAATAATTCAATGCTTGTTGCGTGGAGAAAGATTCGGGTCAGTAGAGTAGGAGAATTAAATGTCTTTTGTTTGCGCATAAGTTTACGCATAAAAGAGTTTGAGACATCAAAATGTGGAAAACCCAAGAATGGAAAACCACCCTAACCCACTTAGAAATAATTTCTATATTAATATTTTGTTAATTATATTACTCCAAAGTTGAGAAGGATAGCTACAAGAGTAGGTTTTTTGCAAGAAGCTTCAATCTCAATGAAGAACTTGAGGTGTAATCCCGATCCCACACAACGTCGAGCGATAATTCGTGGCGTCAATGCAGTAGCGGTGTGGCAAACGGCGTCGGCGGCCAAAGTGACCAACAGTGGTGGTCGGCTGTGATCCAACGATAGTGGTAGATTAGCGATAGTGACATTGCGGTGTCGCATGTCCGATCAGCGGTAATGGCTAGTGGTGAGAGCAGTGGTAGCCGGATGGCCGGTGAAACAAATGTTGGTCGGCGGTGGTTCAATAACGACAGGGCGGCGTAAGTGATAGCCAGTGACCAGCGAAGCCGGTTATGCGGCAGTAACCGTAGCGGTAGTCCAATAACGATAAGCGGATAAGCGGTGATGGTGGCCGTGGCGGCGGCGGCGTGATGATCCAATAATTGGTAGGCGGTGGTCCGAAGCGGTGTGGCAAACGGCAGCGGTGGTACCGTGCGGCGGTGATGATAACGATGGTGCTGAAGGTGATCTGACGATGGTCGATCGATGGCTCGATTATACTTTGAGATTATTCAAGTATCAGAGCTCTCTCTCCTCTTTAGCTTAGGTCTCCCCATGTGAAAAATGAGGGGCTATTTATAGATTATGGGAGTGACATTTCTGTAAATACAGGCAAAATCAAAACCACTATATGGGACGGCTCAAAATGATCCATTTGATCATCTGATGTATTTTAAGTATTTGAATGCTCAAATAAAGTCAAAATTAAGAAATCTTAAACTTGTTAGATTTGGCTCGTCAAGATGCTCGATTTGATTATAAACATTCCATGTTTAAAAATTTAGATCACGATATAATGTTTTCAATTATATTTTAAGTGTTTGATGCAATTTGACTCATAATAATTCGATCTAATCAAAATGTTTTATATTAGCTATGATGATCAAAAGAAAATTTGAAAGATTAAGATTTTGATTAAGTAATCAATAAACACAAAACATCAAGATTTGTGCTTCAACTAAGAGATTTTTCAATGACATATCAATACTTATTTCAAATTTGAATTTGAAATTATACAAAATGGAAATCATTTATACAATAAATCAAATAAATTAATCAAAAATATTTCTTGCCCTGGTATAAGAAAGTACTTATTTTGGGGTTGTACTTACCATGTATAAAAGAATAGGGAACATTATTATAATCTTGTGAGATTTAGTTAATTCCTAATTTGGGTGACTAAGTGTAAGCTTAAGCCGATTTTTGGGTTAGGCAAAAAATTTTGTGCCTCCTATCTCTTTGCTTTCCAATATTTATTTTCACTTTGTTGCTGTATTATGTTATAATATTAAAATTTGCAACTAACTTTTTTACCAAAGTTAAAATTATATTTTAACTTGTAAAATTTTTAAATACACAATTAACTCCTCCCTTGAGTATAATAGCCTCTTAACACAAAAACAATTTAGCTACTAATGGGCATCAAATCAACTTATATTAACATATAACAACAAAATATAGATTGATTTGATATATATATACAAACTGTCAAATCAATTGAGGCAAATTCATAATATAAAGTTGTTATCAAATTTAAAATAAATCTAACTCTCATATTTGTGATCAGCTCATGAAAAAATGAACTAATAAATCTAGTTCAGGCTTTACTCATTTACTTAACCAAGTGCGAATATAATCTCAACCTTTTTACAGCCTATGTGAACAAGTAATTTTCAAATTCAATAACCCCGTTGACTAGTAAAAAATAAGCTCAATGAGCCTTTTTTGCAGCCTATGTCAGCAGCAAGTAATTTTCAATTTCAATAAATTTATTACGCTTACTTTAAAAGATGGAAAAAAACTATAACTTAGAAATGAGTCCTCCACAAATGATTCAACTCGTAATGGGTATTGAATCAATTTGAAATGACATAAAAAAACAAATTTTTTAATCAATTTGATATATGCACAAAAGTTTCAAATTGATTTACATTATTTGCATGTCCATGGAACAGTTCATGCCAAATCATTCCAACTTAGAAAACACATAATGTGCCATGCCAACTTTGAGCTTTTGAAATAAATTCATGTGGCTTCTCAACAATTCAAGATTTTCTACAGTTTTGTGGTTCAGCATGCTGGCCATTAAATTTAGACACAAGAGACTCTCAGCACAATATTTGACAGTAAAATCATCCGAGCCATGTTAAGCCCATTTGTAAGAAAAGAAAAATACTACACCATGATATAGAGAAGAATCACAAGATTATCTCTGTTATGTTTTATGCATACCACCAATCAGAACTTCCATTAATTTGTCGTGCAGGAGGAGAACTTAATGAAATCACAAGAACGGAAAGTTGTTGCCTAGAATTCAAAGTAAATAAAAATTTAAACTTCTACTTGTCTAAAAGTAGACCTCTAACGTGAAATTCCCTCTGCAATTTGACAAGTACAAACTAAGAAGCAGTATCTTCAACATTCCCTCTAAAATTCTTCTAAATCGTTAACATAAACAATGCTGCTCACTTTCGCTTTGCTAACACGAGTTAATAGAACAATAAGTCTTTGATAAGACAATTCTAATTACAAAATTAATCTAAATAGAAACCGCCTAAAAACAAATTCAGCAATAAAATCATTTCTCTGTGCTACGTAGCCATGTAAGTGCATCCAGTGAGAATGGATGAACATTAGCCTCTAGCTCACCGAGGTTCGAAAGGATTTTAAATCCCCACAAAAAAAAAGCCTTTAATATCTCCCGTTAAGACGACAAATCTAGAAGAATTTAACCATACTTCTGTAACAACAAATTGAGCATCACAGACATAAGAAAACATGGCATCCATAAAAAAAAAATAACAAACTTGCAACTAGAAAACAAACTTCCATCATGTTCACCAATATCACAACCAGAAACGGAAACCATCTAAACCTGTAAATCCCCAAACAAACAAAAGGCAATAAAGAAGCATCAAACCATAGGAGGTACTCACTAATAAATCCGGGATAGGAGCAGGCTCCTCATCTAAAATCTTGATGAGCGTCTCGAGGCCGATCGACAAATTCTCCGGGCAATCCCTCTCCATGGACATCTCATCATAATTCAAAGTATCCATCATGTCCTCCGACGACAGGGAAGCTAGTATCTAACAACACAACAAAAGCAGCAGCGATGGAAATAGCAAAAAGAAATCTAAATTCTGCCCCTTATCGGACCGTGATCAGCAAACCCTCCACCATTTCTACGAAACCCTAACCCTCCCGAGTCGCCCATAGCAACCCAAAAGCGATGTCCGAGTAGGAAACAAGCAGGAAAATAAGTATAACGAGATGAGAAACTGGTAATGAATCTGTAAAGCGTGAAAGAAAACGCGCTCTTTTGCTCCTCTGAACGAGAAAAGGAAAGAAAAACTACCTTCTCCGAATTTCTTTTTGGCCCATTATTTCCTGTTTTTCGCTTTAAAGGTCCCGCCGAAACAAGAATCGCGGCGTTTGCCACGGGCGTGACTGCGACGAGGAAGCCATCTGTGTAGTTATGTAAATATCAAAAAGACTAGGCGTTACTGGTAAGTTTATACGTTTACACTTTACGGGCGAATTTCCACGAGCAGTGTGCGTAACAGTTGCATTAATAAGAATGTGACCTTGAAACTGTTTAATTAGAAGTTAAAATTGTTGCTTTTAAAAATATTTTTTTTTATAACTGCTAACCATTTTTAAATGTTTTAAATATTTAAATAATCTTTTAATATTAAATCTATTTTATTTCAAGTAAAAATAGAACAAAATAAAATAATAAATAATAAAATTGATCCAAACAACCCTTACATGAAAACTAATAAAAGTCAAATTAAATCATTCATATAAAGTCTTTTCTCAAGACAAAATTATAATATATCAGATGATAGAAAGCAGCATGTTAGCACATTTGAAACATAAAATTGTATAACAATAAAAGATTTCTCCCACCCAATATAGTGTCAAATAAAATTTATTTTGATTATAGGAATTTAATTTCTCATGGGCACAAGACTAAAGTTAATAGCTTCATAAATGTGATACTAAAGAAAAACTATTGTGCGAAAAGAAAACTAGATAATATTGACTAGTAACATAGATATGTGGGGTTTATAGTCTATAAAGTGTGTATTTCCAAACATAGATATGACTACTTAACATTAACTGTGATGAATGAAATTTAAAGGAATTGTTCTAAGAATAGACCAAGCATATATGTTTCTAAGGAATTAAAAGAAAAAAAAAAAACTATTTGAACTAATGATGGAGTCTAGTGCTATGTGAAAACCTCTTATAATGCCTAATAGTAAGATTTTTTTTTTTTCAAGAGGCTAATAATGGACATCACATGCATATGTGTGTTGCATTGTTAGTGAGTCGATAAATAGGAGTCAACTTGGCAACATAATAGGCATCAACTTATTAGAGAAGATAAGTTATCTTTGTGTGGGACACATGTATGCCATCTCTCAAAGTCAACTAGTCCACTTTATAAAAAAATGACAACTTTCTAGAAGATGGGTGGGTTGAAGTCATTCGTTGATTGATAATTTGCTTAGTTGAGGTAGTTGAGTATGTGAATGTGCACTCATTGTGGTCATCAATGAATTGGATAGATAATAGAAACTTGTAAGCCATGCCTTTTTTAACTTTCTAAGTTTGGCACCATTGCTCACCTTTAAGATTTTAAACATTCCCTACAATAACTCTTAAGGTCATTCAATGAGAATTATTGACCATTCATCATTGCCTCTATAAGTGAAAATTATGTGAGATGATAAGCTAAAGGAAAGAAAAAAACATGCAAGTATAACTCAAGTATTATGCCATCAAATAGAGGGATGCCCACATTTTTCTTAGTTTTGCTTCTTTCAACATAAAAGATATTACTTCAAAGAGAGAAAATAACAATGACAAGTGGATTGAAGAGTGATAGTAATGAAACCTTAAGTTTAGCATTGTTGAAAAATAGATTTTGTGTTATCCCATTTACTTATAGGAGGTGGGCCACCTCTTCTAACCAATAAGCTAAGGAGGTCACCAAGAAATTTGCTAGATGCAAATCGTTGTCTATTGGGAAAGATGATTAAAAGTGGTCCAATTGGGAGATGACTTCAAAGTCGATAAAAGGGGTCTCACAATGCTAGAAATATTACTCAAAGCTGACTATTGGGAATGATGATTAAAAATTTTCTCCTCAAGATGATTTGTCGAGATATTGACAAATCAAAGTTGCAAAAAGGACCAGAGGGTTTGAAGTTAGTAAAAGACACATTCAAATAAAGTTAGCCAAGAGTCAAAAGTAGCCATCATCAATGAAATGAATAAATTTTCATAATAGGAGTCCTTATTAGGAAGACAAAATAAAGACCATGTAATAAGATGAACACAATTGAGTTGTTGGCCATAAAGTTGATAATAAGGAAGCTAACAATAAGGAATTGATGGTTAGAAGTCAGTTGTGAGGGTTTATTGAGTAGGTATTCCATAGCAAGTATTATGGGATGTCTTATAATTTTGAATAACTAGAGCAACTTGAAACAAAGTAAACTAACATAAAGTGATTTAAAAATCATTTAAATAAACTAACACCCACATGTGTATTGTTTTACAAAGAATCATCTCATGTGTTAGCATTGACCATCTTGAGATAAAATAATAATAATAATGTCCACACCAAAAACTTAGGTTCAAAAGTATATTTGATCAAGAAAGAGATAGACTAAATTGAATTTGACACACATTTGTCTTAGAATTGACTAAGATGAGTATGCAAGAGATGGACCCCAAGCTTGAGTCTTTTGAAAGCTAAAATAAACACATGTTAACTTTAATATCTATACCAAGATGGGCAGATAAAAGGTAGAATCTCAAGCTAGAACATGATGAATAACAAACTAAAACATATTGGCCATAGTATTTGAAATAAATTAAAGCACAAAAAATGTGTTAATCCTAGCATTTGCATTAAGTTTAACAAAATAAAAGTAAATTAATATTATCCTTAATGATAATTAAGATGAGTATGCAAGTGGTAAATCATAATTTTGAGCCTAAATGATATCAATTTGGACATATATTGACCTTATACCACCAATATAGTTATATGAGATGAAATTTTCGAATCTAGAGCCAAACTAATGTTGAAATGGAATGTGAAAACCTTGGTGTTTGTACAAAGTAAAGCATAATGGATTATGGTGAGACTTTTATTTGGAGGACTAACATATACTAAAGTGAGTATGTAACTTTATGATGTTTGTATAGAGGTGAAAATATGAAGAAAACCATCAAGCTTAACATTTATATTAATTTTGACACAAACTAAAGTAGACACATCGATCATGGTGTTGACAAATATATGTATGTAAGAGATATGCCTAAAGTGATGTAGCATGTCAAGAGGCTAAATCAAAATTAGCCTATTGGTCCTATTATAAGAGCAAAAGTAAAGTTCCAAGTTAGTATAAATCCATGAATAATAGCCTATGTCAAAGCCTAAAATTAAAATTATCTAATTATATATTTATTTATTTGATTTTTTTTATTTTTTTAAATTCAATTGGAAAGATTTATGGCCATCACTTTAATGAAGAGAGCATGGAAAATAAAAAAATGTATTAAAACCCTTTTACTTCATTAAGATGTTGTCCCTATTTCCTCCATTTTTCCTCTAAATGGGCTAGCCTAAGAGTTAAGTTATGTTTATAAATATGATATATATAAATTTATTTTAATTTTATTGATGAATAAAATATTTTGGTAAGGAATTGATCTTCTCTTTGCATGATGCTTAAAGGTTTCAAGAGTTGCATATCTTTGGTACGTTATGTAGTTATTTTTATAATCCATTAAATTACTTGTCACTCTAATCTAATATTTACTTCTACTTTAATCACATTTCCTACAAATTAGCACCTACTCAAAACTATCCACACATCTTCCTCCACATTGCAAGCATTCTTCTAAACTAATAACCTAACAACCCAAACCTTACATCCTCTCCATTGCTCTTCTTGAAGCTATTGACCAAATCACTTAGAGCTAAGACCTATTCCTATTTCCTACACCTTACTACCCCTTATATATTGTAAAATTCTAATATCTACTTCAAATCATAAGTTAACATTTTAGGCTAGTCGACCACTTTAAATTTTAGCTTTCTTTGTCTATAATTTTTTTTATTAAAATTGATCTTTCAAATCAGTCCAAATTAGTGCATGCTAAATTAGTCTTAGAATTTATTCCACCTTACCCCTCTAAACCTCTCACCAGCACACCATTAACTTTATACCTTATCCTCACATCTTTAACAAAACATCCATAGCCAAATTCAGTCACTTAACCAACCAAAAGGCCACTTACTATTATCATATCTTGTGCTAGAGTAAATATTAAAAAGAACAAAACTAGTTAAAATGTTTATAAAACAAAAGAGAAATTTACTTATGATGGAGTTACCTTCAAGAGCTTATAAGTCACTCTAATAAATTTAAATTTAATCCTTTTTATACTAGATTAATTTTATATTAATATTTAAAATACTAGCTGATTACCTACATGAGTATAGTAAAAGTATAAAAGTTTAATTTATAAGATCCTCTTATAGACCTAATAAAGTCCCTTATGTCAATCCATCTTTAAATGTTGACTCAACTAAAAATTGAGAAAATGTGACTTTTTTTTGGCACACAAATTTGTTAGAAAAAAATCAAACCCATAAATAATAAAACAAAACTTACAACATATTACTAGTTGACTCTCATTTGTTAGAAATACATGCATCATAAATAATTTTTAGCAATAATTTTTTCCATCATAAGGTATTTTTGGTGGAAATATCATCATCAATTTAAAGAACTCAATTGCACCTACGATGGAAAAAACCACTAAAATTTAAATTGTAGTGATTCTTTTGCAAAACATTTTAGTGGATTATCTACTATAAGTTATCAACAAAAAATACTAAGTGATCTTATATTCATCACCATGGCATGGTTATTAGTACAATTTATATTCACTCATTTACAATACCTATCATATTCATTGACATCATCATTACATTGCATTAATTATTTTTTTAAATATATAATATGTATATATATATATATATATAAACACTTAATCTTCTTCCTCCATTTCATCATCCTTTGCATCTTCTTCATTTTACTTTCCTTTCTTTATGAAAGTGCTACCACCTTTATATTTGTATGTTTCCAACAAATACATCCATCTATCTTCTCCACCTCCTCAAGAGCTTTTTAATATATTTTGCGAACATGCTTATTATTCACATCACCATTGAACTCATCTTAAAAAGATCATTTTTTTGTAGCATTTTTAATATCCTAATTTAAAAAAAATTATAGTACTCACATAAACTTATTAGGATCTACTATTAACCCATTGATGGTCATGTTGGTATCTATGTGTTTGCATGTGTAACTGCACCATCGTATGCTCTTTTTTTTTGTAATAGCCATTTGAAAATTAATAGTTTAAGTAATAAAATTAGGTTTTTATATATATATATATATATATATATATATATATATATATATATATATATATATATATATATATATATATATATATGTAACCTAATTTTATTACTTAAATAATTTCAAATAATATTAAAACCTAAATTTTAGTATGGGAAAGTGACCACCAATATGTAATGAGCTCTCTATGTATCCACAAAAAATTTAACTTTACTTATTTTTGTACTCTAGATTGTCTCATGTTGCTCATTAGTGCGCCCGTTAGACTTATGGATATGGATATCAATGAACATATTTCTCAAATAAGTGAGTCTCATCATTCAATTTATTTCTTATTTTATTATAATTTTAAAGCAATCAAGTAAAGCCCTTATGTATACTAAAAATAAAGTTAAGCATTTATTAAACATATTAATTTTGTTAAATGCTTATTAACTCAAACTCATGAAATTATACGTTAAGAACTTTTATTAGACTATTATTCCATGATACACATGTAGTATTAATTCAAGCCATATTATGTCTTTAATATGAATTGATTGATTTGATGGCTTGGACTAATAAAATGTTATTATATACAAAAATATTAGAAATATTAAATATTTACTTGGAAAAAACTTTAGTTACTTATAGGTCCCCTCAAGCTTATATGTGAATCCACAAAGTCGGATCCACTAGAATAACTTTGCTCTATAGCGATGGATGGTCATGCATGATAACAGGATTATGGTGAAGGGTAGTAAGTCATTTATGCATAAATAGGGAAGTTGTAACAAGTAGCTAATATAAGGTGGTGGGTGTGATAGATATAAAGGAAATGGATATAATGGCTTAGTTTGTGTAGGATTTGGTGAGTGATATATTGGATTGGGCTTTAATGGAGTGATGTAAGTGGTGGTGGTGGTAATCAAGATGATCATAACAATGACTACACTGCCATACTATCTTGTAATAGTATCCATCTTTCTATTGAACATAGTAAAGAATGATCTTTAGAAGATCATCTCCACCTCTAGATGCTATATATAAGAAATACATAGAAAAATTATAATTTATGGCATTTCATAATATGAAAATATATAACAAAATAAAGAAATACCAAAATATATTTTTAATAGTAGCATGTCTATCTATTTATTTATCTAAGTCATCATCATGTCTTTAAATATTTTTCATTTTCTTCATCATTATCATAATGGCTTTCTCAAAAAAATAAAAAATAAAAACCATTCACTTAAACTAAACTTGCCAATTATTTAATATCAATTATGAATTGTAGAATTAATATTTTTCTCGATGTGTGAATTCAATAACATTTTTATATCTCTTTAATTTTTTTATAATTACTACAAAACAATGATCTTATCTTAAGTTATATTTTGATATCTTACATTGTATACTTGATGTGCTTTTCAAGCTAGTACTAAAGAATCAAACTTTGTATATTTTATACTTCTCATTTCATTTAGTTAATACATCTTATGCACTCATGTGCCTAAACTAGAAATAGTGTCAAACCATTATAACTAAATTAAAACAAAGTTTTTATGCTTTTTAAGATACTATAATTGCACTATCTCTTACAAAACTCCATAGTAGTCTCCATCTTCCTCTACATGAGTATTGTCTTTAACACATATTTGAATCCATTAACTACAAATATAGCCATGTCATAGTTTATCTCATTGATCCTCATGCTAAATTACTTAGTTATGGTTATCAATGGCATTGAGTGAATCATGAACTTGAAAATGAATTATTACAATAATTTACCTATAATACCATATTCTAGTTAACTTTGAAATTTTATAAAATCAAACTTATATTTGACCTAAAACAAGTTAAAATTTTCACTACAATCTTTTTTGTCAATTGATCATTAATAAATATTTTAATCATGTGAACAAATAATCTTGGAATATGTATTAAAACATTCAAAGATTCTAAAGTCTAACAATGTTATATATGTATTGTTCATAATACAAAGACTTACTTTAGAAAGGATTGAACCTCCTCTCAATTAAGCAAAACTTATAATGTTATTGTACTTAGCTCTTTATTAAATAAGTATCTTGAGATGCAGTTGCCTAAAGCTTTATTATTTTTTTGAAAATTGATAGTGAAGACTTGACTTTGACCACACCATCGAAATCTTTATTGAAATATACTCTTGTTCACACACATTATACTATTAGGTTGAAGTAAAAGAGGAAAAAATGTGCATCTATGTGATATATGCATTACAAATAGAGCCATTTGAATAGGATCTTCTTCACAATCCTTTTATTAAAATCTATGAAGTTATTTATGAGTTAGAAAGCTTTGGCACAAAATGAGAGAAAATAATAACTATTTCTTATAATTTTAAAATGCATACATCAATGATATTGAACTGAGATGCCAACTCTTAACTCAGAAGATAGATGCATTTGTAGATGCTCTATTGAGTCAAAAAATTCAGATGAAAAGAATCACTCTAATTTATAAAATATCACTAAGATATTCATCTCATATTAAATCAATGAATTCATATTTAAATGTATAGATGACAAATGCTTAAAAAATACTCAATTCCGTTATAAGAAATCTAAATTCATTTTAGTAAAGTGATACATGTAGTTGGTAATAAACACCTATGAAGATGTGACAATCATGACACTTGATTTCAAAAAAATCACTTGATTTTACATCAATGTAATGTGATAGCCATCCATCATCTTATTCTTGACCTACTCGTGCATAGCACTTTTAACTCCATTCTTCTTCTTTTCCTTTTATGTCCATCACATTATTGAATATATTATTAAAGAAGTTCATAACATGTATCACATCTAGATTATGATGGATTAAAGTTATTCTCCAATATGATAAATCTTAAAAAAAATACTACACTTAATTTAGTTATGAGTAACATCATAATGTTGTAGGCTACTCTTTGATAATATCAAGAAGTAAACAAAAAAGGATTATTTATGCCCTCTCATAAAAATTATCTCTAGTCAGTCATGATGGGGGACTAATTTTCTCAATTATGTCCTTTAAGAATAATAGTTTAGTTTTTCTAAATAGATGATTAGTAAGTAAAAAACATTTGAGGATAATTAAACCAATTTGTTTTCTTTGTTCTTCAACATATATGTTATTAATAACTTCATATAATATGAACAATCTAACATCTCCGATGTCCTCTACTCGATAATAGATCATATGCTGAAAAACTAGCATTTGTTGACATAAGTGCTACTCTCATTTGAAAATTTTATATTGTCATGTCATCACATGTAAGCACACCATCTTCCGATAAAATTTTGAGATCATAGATTAATGGCCACAAATATGTTGATAAGCACACAATTTTAATGAACTTTATGTGCTTTTTATATTTAATTAATTTTAAGTTATGTTTATTTTCATGTTTTGTTTTTTTTTTTTTGCAAGAATTTCTCATTTAAGAAAAGAATTAAAAGTTTCAAGTATAGTGCACATGCCGTGAAATCGACACTACGATGATAATATTGAAGAAATTGGGTGCAAAGACAGAGAATCCAACATCAAGGTGCTATAATTACTTAAGAATTGGACCTCTAGACAGTAAACTTAGTGCTTGGGCAATGATTAATGCAGTGCTGAGGTGCTAAATGAAGTATAAAGAAGCCTAAAAATGCATTAAGATATTAATCGAGCGGTGCCTTCTGATTGGCATTGTGGTGGCAAAACCCTTCATTTTTATGCAGAAAGATATAAAGTCTAGTGTTGCAATGCTTCAATTTGGCACCATAGCACTACATCCCAACATATGCAATTTCAAGCGGTTCAACAACCGATTTGGGAGTTTTAAGGGTAATTTATGGAAGTTCTTTGAGGGGACATTTATGTTAATAAAGAGAGGGATATAGTATGTATATATACACATTTATTTGCATTAGGGAGAATTTTGGAAAGTGTGTTTCTTGTGTTAGCATGTTTGAGTGTATAAGAGTATGAAGAAAGATTAGATCCAAAAGAGAAAGATTCATGCAGAAAAGTAAAGGGTAAAATCAAGAACATAGAAGACCAAATTTTTAGTGCTAACATTCCTTACTCTTGATTATTTCTAGTGCCCTTCTACATTTATGAAATGCCAAAGTTTTCTCTTTTCAAGTGAGTAACTAAGTATGTTGTACTCTATATTTGTGAAACCTTTTCATTATTTTCTATGAAGATTGAAGTCTAGTTTGTCTTTGTGATTTTTATGCTATTTTATTTTCTCCTTATACTTAATTTAGTTATAACCAAACTTGATGATTGGGGAGGTGAGTATGGTATGATCCATGGAGAAATCCACATTCGAGGTAAAGGAGAAGATACACTTTTGAAAGACATGGTGGTGATTGCACGAAAGAAGAAGACCGAGGCTTTCTTTTTTTCTTGGAGAAGAAAAGCAGATTATACTTCATTTTTTTACTTGACTTTGAATTGAAACTCTCATCTAACAAATATGGTTATGTTAGATGGAGTTTATACTTTGGAGAGATTTGTAATTTTGAGGGGGGGATATTTTGTTTAATTTGAACATCAGAGTGAGCTCAAATGAATTTTAAGATGTAGGGTGAACCTTACTTTGCCATGCTTGTAGTAAGAGGTCTTAAAGTTTTGCGTTTGTTTATTTAATTGGGTAATTTCTTTGGTTGTTTTTTGCCTATTGGAGGTCCAATAGATTTAAAACTCTGTGGAGAGAGGTTCTAAAATTTAAAAGTTAACACTTGCCTAAGGATGAAATAAGCAAGGTGTCCAATGGAAAGAATGATAGTCTTTGACTTAGAAAAAAATATAAGTTTACTATCAATGCTTGGAGACAATGCTTAACTACTAAAGATGGAGAAAGCAGTCCCAAGAGTCGTTAGAAAAATCTGGTGTTTTAATCAGTTGTAGGGACACCATGCATCTTAGGGGTACTTATTGAAATGATCAAGTATGACATCTAAGGAATAATGTACTATCTTGAAAGATAAAAATATCATCCTACAATAGACTTAATCACATAATAAAGACTCCTAAGGAAGATGGGTCTACATATATACCAGAGATCCTTTCCCTACTTTACATGGATAGGTAAAGTAAAGTTTATTTTATGCCAAGTTCTTTATTTCTCTATAGCAAGCTTCCATAGTTAAATACATCCTAAGAAATATAAATTTTCTAAGAACACTCTTGATTAAAGCAGTCAATTAATATCTTTAATGATTTTAAGGCTAGACTATCAAAGAATTTATCATTATTTAGAAGTCAAATGGGAAGATTTCAAGTAAGAAGACTTATTTATGGTTCTATAAAAAGATAAGTAGGAAGCATCCAAGATACTAGGAAGCCTAGTAAATGCTCTAACCCACCTATAATGAGACTTTATATTTTTGAATGGGAGAATTTATTTTATTTAAGTTAAAATTTTATTAGCATTATAGGACTTATAACCCAACAACACATGATTGTGGAGATGACTAAAAAGTGATAACTTATACTTATAGAAAAAGAGAAATAAGCTGCCTCAGAACCTAAGTCTAAAATACTTTATAGCTAGATCCATGACCTAAGCCTAATGGGGCAGAATGAGATATAGTGGTTCACTTCCATAAGAGAGAGTGGATCGATCCCAACTATTTTGGACTTATAAATGTCTGGAATGGCCACCAGCTAACACCTCCTATGCTTTAAAATCATGTAGGCTGGTCTTATGTAGATGCAAGATACTTAGGCTATTATTTTAATTAGGAAGGAAGTTAGAATCTAAACTTACTCCCTAAGAAAGTAATATTTAGTATCACGAAATATCCTAATGCTAAAATTTACAAGTTTTGGATTATTTTGACACATTTATCTTGGACAAAGGCTTAGGACAATTATGCCTACATACATGATGAAATTCAATTATAGGCTAAATCAGCTAGAAGAGGTGTTCTCCACTACAAGGGACCGCTCTCAAAGGTAAAAGTCCCTTGTCGTAATAGTGGATATCCTCTATATTCAAGAATGAGATAATATGGCATGCATATTGTTATAGCATAAAACCATTCAGCTAATATACCTATGCTTTAGAGTGAGGTTGTGAGTTGCATTAAAATTTAGTTATGAGTTTTTTAGTGAGGATAGAAAATTTAATTTTATCTAGAAGAGCCTACCACATCAAGGCCACAAATAAAATATACACACTTTAAGAAATCTATAAAAAGCATGCCAATTTTATTACACAATTTAAACATAATAATCAAACATTTAGATTTTAAAAATAAAAAAGGCTGGTGCGGCTGGGTACCATCATACACCCCATAAAAGAGAAAAAAGTTAGGTAGCAGAGCTCTACCCTTATACAACCTAGATTACAATTAAATATTATAAATGAAATCAATACTATGGGGGTCTTCAATTCTTATTTATCTTTCCTTCTTTGGATTATTTAATCTAGGCTTCATAAGGCCTCCAAGGTTTTACCTTCTAGCCACTACTCATCCTAAACCCCATAGAATTAATCCTAATCATATTACAAAATTACATTTTTATGAAAATAAAATATAACTCTCAAAATAGATATTAGCTAAATAAGTATACAAACCAAGTAGTTATATTTCACATATTGGGACTTAACACCGCACTTGGGTAACCAAGCCCACACGCCTAATTGGATTATGCTTAGGGACATAAGCAGCACCTACAAGCAAAAGTATTTTATATTCATTTATTATTACAGTAGTCCCTCAAGCACAATCCTTAACATAAAACATCGTTAGGCTAATAATGACCTAACATTCAGTCTATGCACAAATAATCCTAACATTCAGTCTAAAATATTACATTACAAAATAAAATATATCATCACACATACACTGGCCTAACCTAATACTAAGATTGGTGACTTAGTATTCTGATATATGTGCTAAGGCTTAGTGTGGTATGTCTTAATTGGACTTTAGAATAAAGATTTTCTAGAGTTTAGGATTGTTTAAATTTCCCATTAAGGGTAGCTTCACTTTAAGTCTTTTGGTAACTATATTAACCATTAACTTATGCATTTCATTTTGTTCACTTCTTACTTAAGATATAATCATTATGAAGAGAAGAAAGAGATCTAACTTATTCATCCCTAGCCTAAGTTGATTTTCAAAGATAGATTATTATTTATTTAACTTTCTTAATAGATCATTCATGAATTTTATTTTAGCCTAAGTTTAAATTAGTCTTAATGAATCTTATCCAAATGTAAAAAAGCATCTTAAGACCAATGAAATTATGCCACCATCACATGAATAATACTCTACTACTTCCTTTTCTTATCGATAACATCCACATTCTTTCCTATTTTAGTTTCTTTAATATTTGATTTAGTATATATATGTACATGCAATGTACTTATATTTTTACACATTTAATGAATTTTGATGCATGAATTTGATAGAAAAAGGGATTTCATCTCATATTTAAGCATGTGCAAACATGTATAAGGAATTTAAGCAAACACGTGGGGCTACTTAAAGCCTTGTATTCCTGGATTGTTTAGACTATATACTTGGCAATTCAAATACACACACACACACACACACACACACACACACACACACATATATATAGTATGTGTGATTGTTAAACTAAGAAAGTGAGATTATATATAACCTCTTTGGAGCTTCTTAAAGTCTCATATTCTCGGGATGTCCAGACTATATACTTGCCAATTCAAATACATGAATACATAAGTATGAACATATAAGTAAAACCATCAATTTCCATCTTTTGATTACAAGTAAATGAACATTTTATTTTCACATAATCAGTTATTTATAATAAGCATTAATTTGAAACTTATAATTAACATATAATTTCAAAATAGTTGAGATTTACTAATCATAATAGACACACCATATCATTATATTTGTCCAACTCATCTAATTTAAATGCTATCATATTCTTTTAACTTTAAAATATGAATACATGAAGCACATAACATGCAAATTTATGATAAGTGAAAGGAAGTAATTCAATATCACCATATGACATACTTGATCTCATTAGAACCTAGGACCATCAAGTTAGACAAACATCCCTTAAATTCAATCAAAGTTTCTTTAATTTTTTTAATGTTCAAGTTGTTGAAACCTAAAGAAAATAATATTTAAACACAAGTTAAACTATGGATTAATTTATGGATTTGATCACCCTTTTCAAGCTTCTTTTATTTAATTAATCACCAAAACATGAGCCTACAATGATATATTTTAGAAAAAATAAAATTTCCAATGCACCTAAAGAGATTTAATACAATTAGGCTCATGCTTAAGGATTAATTAAATTAAAGAAGAAAAATACTTAAGATAAACACTCTTATGATTTTCCCACACCAATAGAAAAATCATAATTAATTTAAAGACTTTATGTTATTAAACATAGAAAGGGATTAATGGGTTGCACTTGAGTTACTTAGATTGATTTCATTCACATTTCATTATTAATTTTCTTTAATTTACCATTAATTATTAAACATATTAATTAAACCCTTTAAAAGGATATGCTTGGAAGCAATTAGGAAAGGGGAGTCCTAATTAATTCCCTTGTTACCCCACTATTTACATTAATTAATTGACATCAATTACTTAATTTTACTACTCATTACTTTTAATAATTATTAAATCATTTAAATTGTGTAATTAGGATTGAAAATTTGGAATTTTCCAAACCACATGATAAATAATTCCAAGAAAAATATGGGAGGCAGAGGACATCCCATAAAATCAACATGTCAAATTTTGAATTAATTAGCCAAGTAATTTGGCCTAAGTTTTAAACCTTAATTAAGCACTATTTATTTAATATTAATTAAATATTTTTTTATTAAATTCCCCTATAGCTAAGCTTTCCAAACTGGGTTTATTTGCATTTTTTAAATTTTTTATAATTAGTAATGATTATTTTTGAAGTTCTTGCTAGTTAATTATATTTTAAAACATAATTAAATATTTTTAAACCATCAGCACCACGTGAATGTTGATGTGGCAACACTTTTTATGTGGCACGCAGTATTAGTTATATAAACCGTCTAATGCGACTGATGACTAAGTGATGGTGGATGCGATTTCATCTCGGTCATCCGATTTTGAATTGGACGGTTGAGATTTATCCTGTGATTAATCACGACTTTCTATTCTAATCATGCGGAATAGATGACGGGTGATTTGTCATCACGAGCTGAAGCGAACCGTCACGCCGCTTTCAATTCGAGCTCGCCGAAGCTCGTTTGATAAGGGAATCAAATCTGATTAAGGATGACATCTAAGGAGATCCTATAGTGAAATCGCGTAAAACCATAATTCATTTCAAAAAAGACCAACACCTAAAGGCCAAATCTACGGTTGCCAAATTTTTACCTCGTTGGAGCTAAAAATTGACAATCTGTCGATAAATGTAGCTTCATCTTGAAGAGACGAAGCTCTGTTGAGAAGATCTCAAGCTGTCTCCCTGCAGATCAGTTTGTAGACCAAGCGCCATCGTAGAAGTCACCAAAGTTGGTCTATGGATGCCTTCTGGTGGTCGAATCTATCGAGAATAATTTTTTTTTTGTTCGTCAAGGCCTGCGAAACATGTGGGAAGAGTTAATTTAAATTTTATAGAGTTTTGATGAGGTTGGATGGATAGGGCTCTCGTGTTTGGGTGAACTTGATCTCACTGGCAATAGGGTGCATGAGGAGCTCGGGGAATGCTTGGAAACTATTTGGAATCTTATAGAGAAGATCTGTGATTAGTTTGAATGGATGGGGAGGATTATACTCTTCTCCCCAATTAAAGTAAGAGCTCAGATTAGCTTAGCCTTTGGTAGTCGTCAAATCAGAGTGGGTTCCCAGAGGTGGTGGGGACTACTGAGGTGGATGTGTGTGAGAGGCTGAGGGAGTGTAGTGGATTGTCATGGAGTGTACAATCCTCTTTAGGTGGACCAGTAGTTGCTCATTAGTGAACTCAACCTCTCTTGGCAAAAGGCTGCACTTAATAGCCTTAGGTTATATTAGGTCAGTGGTCTTCTATCCTAAGAGGATAAAGATGGTTGCCAAGGAGTGGAGAGGTGGAGAACCCTTCAAAATGAGAATTTTGTCTGATTTGAAGGGCTTAGTTCAATGGGTTTGACCCAACCCAGGTTCACCATGGGTTTGGCCAACTTGGGCAGGCCCGTGGTTGTCCAAGGATGAGTCATGCCAAGTTTGGAAGGGTTTAAACTTGGTTTGGTTGGGTTTGACTCAATTTGCTTCATGTAGGTCAAATGGGTTAAATTGGGCTAAGTTGACCATTTTGAGCAAATTGGATCAAAGTGAGAGTTTGGTTAAGTTAAATTAGTCATTTGGAATGAGTTAGTGCAATTGGTTTGATTAAATTTAGATTAGATTTGGGCTTGGTTCGTATGGTTCAATTTGGGTCAAATGGGTCATGTTGACTAATTTGACCAAATTGGCCAAATTGACTTGAGCATTGGTTAGGTCCATGTTTAATTGATCATTAGTGATTGATTGGAAGAGTTGATTTGAATTTATTTGGATTAGAGTGATTTGATTCAATTTGACTCTTTAGGTCAAATTGGGCTAAATAGGTTAATTGGGTTGGGTTGACCAAATTAGGTCCAATTAAAGGTTGGATCATGTCCTATATTAGTGATTGATTAGAAGCATTGGTTTCAACCTAGTTTAGGATTTGATTTAATTTGGCCCTTTAGGTCAAGTCAAAGTCAAGAGGTCAAATTAGCTTGGTTATATTTAATTGACTTCAATTGGTGGTTGAGTTATATTCAATATTTAATTTGTGGTTGATAAGAGTCAGTGGTTACAATTAATTTGACTTAGAAGATAATTTGGCCCAATTTGGCCCTTTAGGTCATTTTGGGTCAACTTAGGGTAAGGGGACAAATTGGCTTGGTTATGTCTAATTAGTTATAGTGGATGTTCAATAGTGACCTATAATCATCAATGAGGAGATTGGATAGCTTGGTTTGATTCAATGAGTTGATTGAAGTTTAGTCTAATTGGGCCTTTTATGCCACTTTGGATTAAATGGTTTGGTCAAATCAATTTGGACCAACTGAGGCTATGCATGATTGAAATATATTCAATGATGAATTTGAAGTTGATTGGTGGTTTTGACTCCAATTAATTTGGGTTGGATTGAGTTTTGTCTCATTTGAACCTTTTAGGTCAAATGGGCTAATTAAAGTTAATTAAATTTAATTGATTTAATTGACTTGATTGAAAGTGCTGGAATAGTTAGAATTATTGAGAGAATTAAAATGAGTTTGGTTTGCTTGAATTGGTTTAAATGGAGTTATAGAATTGAAGTGGGTTAACTTGGGTTGAGATTAGAGTTAATTTAGCTTGGAGCTTGGATTGGAAATCAAATTAAATCAAGATCAATTGCAAATGAGTTTAGGTTGGTTTGGTTTCAATCATATGAGTTTGGGTTTAAATGAATTGATGGGTATGAGTGTCAGTTTAAGCCATAAGGTGGGTAAAGGTCACTTGTCCTATGGTAATCTCTAGGCCTAGGGTCATGCCCTACAAGTCTCTAGGCTTAGGTTTAGTATTCTCTTAATTACTATTAGTGTCATAGCACTAAAAAAACCTATTTGTCTAGAGGAATCCTAGACCTAGGATGGGAGTAATCAATCCTCATTCCAAAAGTGAGGTTAACAGTTGAATATGTGAGAAATTATCATGTGTTCTTTGATTGTGTTTGAGTGCCATGACATTAGGATGACCAGTGCTACAACACCAATCAATAGTCAAGTTAAAGTCTAAGAACCAACTAACATAATTATTAATATAAAGACAAAATTAGGTTGAGCATTTAGGCACTACTGACTAGCACTACAACTCCTTATAAATGCATTCAATGGTTTATCATATTTTTCAAACTAAAATTATGGTTGTTGATTTGTATTGATGTATTTATTATCTTTTAACCTAAAGTTTGAATGTTTTTTTACCATTTAACTAGCACTTAACATTGTTAATCAGCATCACGATGCTAGATTTTAGAATAAAATATAGTAAGGGCAATGTTGTGGTGCTACATGTCCAATGTTGTTGTGCTACGGATCCCCTTTGAATGAAATTTCATTGATCATTCTTTTCTTGTCTAAGACCTTAGAGTTTCTAGACCATTATGGTATCCTCTTCCTAAAAAAATGCTAATAAAGCTCTTTGCTAAGAGGAAGCAATATGTATCATATGACACTAATAAATTTGTGACTAAAGATGTAAAGGTAAGGTACACTTCTACCTTAATTCATAAAATCTGATTTATGAGAGGGAGTTTCTAAGTCTTCGGTGGAAAATAGATAACACCATTACACAGAAGGGTTTGGAGATGTTAGCATACAAAACTCATTATTGCATTATTTCTATAATTAAAGAGTTCTTTACAAATGCTAAGAAGCACCAAGACTTTATAATTTTTGTGTGGGGAAATGAGTAAATTTTGATAATGCTATCATTAATAGTATTTTTAAATTAAAAGTTATAAAAATAATGAATATACTGCTTGCTATAATATAACCTTAATTTTAATGAGATTGTTAGATTTCTAACTATTCTAGGGTTGCATACACATTAAAAAAAGTGGGGAGAGAAATTAATAAATTTTCTTGTTGCTAGCATGGCTGTTGATTTAAAGGCTTTGAACAATTTTATTTCTACCAAGTGGAATTGTTAGTGACTAGAGATAGAAGCATCTTTAATTTTGACATTCAGAAAGGTTTGTTTATATATAAAAATAGCATTATTTATAATTATATTCTTAACATGATCAAAGGTAGCACCACTATAAATTATAGACACTCTCTCTCTCATTTATCACCTTTGCATTGATAAGAGCTCTAAAAGATTAAAATGAAGAGCGGTTAGTTTCTAAGGCTCCACTTACTAGAGAAAGGATTTTCTCTTATGGATCTAAGTATGGGCTTGGAGATAGTCCATGCACACCACCCTCTAAACCTCAATCCTCTAAAATTATGAATGAGTAATCACTTGATCTAGGTGAGTGGGTGCTTCAATTATATGGCTAATGAGAGCATCAGGTAAAAGTAGGAGATGGTAAGAAAATTTGATCATTACATAGAGTACAACAACAACAACAACAATAGCGAGCCTTTATCCCTCTAAGTGGGGTCGGCTACATGAATCCTTCATCTCCATTGTGTCCTATTATCTGTCAAATTCTCATTTAATTCAAGTATACTAAGGTCACTTTTTATACATCTTAACCAAGTATTTTTAGGTCTACCTCTATCTTTCTTAACATAAGGCAAATCTAATGCATCTACTTGCTAACCGGTCATCGGATGGTCAATGCTTTACGTGGCCAAACCATCTAAGGCGACTCTCTCTAATCTTATCTGCCACTCGAGCTACTCCAACTTTTTTCCCGAACATACTCATTTCGCATTTTATGTCTAAGAGTAAAGCCACTCATCCACTTGAGCATCCTCAACACTTAACTTAGTCTTATGCTTTTTATTGGCCAACATTCTACACCATAAGTCATTGCGGTCTTACCACCATCTTATAAAATTTTCCTTTAAGTTTAAGTGGAACTTTTCTATCACACAAGCTAGATGCATTCCTCCACTTCAACCATCCAACTTGAATTCTACTAATAACATCTCCATCTATTTCACCATCATTTTGAACAATAGAGCCTAAATATCTAAATCACTCACTATTATTAATGACTTGTTCACCTAATGTCACAACACTACCACTAGAACTTCTACAACTAAAACTACACTCCATATATTCAGTTTTATATCTACTTAAATGAAAACCTTTAGACTCAAATGTTCACCTCCATAATTCAAGTTTCTATTGGACTCCCTCTTTAGTCTTATGAATAAGAAGAATGTCATCAGCAAAAAGCATACACCAAGGTATATCTTCTTATAAATGCCTAGTAATAACATCAATAACTAAAGCAAAAAAGATAAGGGCTTAAAGCTAATCCTTGATGTGATCCAACTAAAATAGGAAAATATTTTATCAATCCTCCTTGTGTTTAGACATAAGTAACAGCTCTAGTATACATATACTTAATGACTTGAATATAACTAATATTAATTTCTGCTCTAGAACATGTCTTAAAAACTTTATCATAAGCTTTCTCTAAATCAATAAATATCATATGTAGATCCCTCTTTACTTTCTCTATACTTCTCCATCAAACCTCTTAACAAATGTATAGCATCCATAATAGATCTACCTGGCATGAAATCAAATTGATTATGAGAAACTTTTGTATCACATTGTAACCTATGCTCAATTACTCTCTCTCATAATTTTAATGTATGACACATTAATTTAATTCCTCTATAATTTGCACACTCTTATGCATCACCTTTATTCTTAAATATAGGAATCAACAAAGTCTTCCTCCACTCATCTAACATCTTTTAGTCTTTAAAATGACATTAAAAAGATTATCAAGCCAAGAAATTGCTTGATCTCCTAAACATTTCCACACTTATATTTGATATCATCGTCCTATTATTTTTTTCACATTTCATTTTCTTTAAAGCTTCTCTAACTTTTTATTTACTAATACAATCATACTTTTAGATCCTTCATTGAAAAGTTTATCAAAATATCTCATCAACCTATTTTCAATATCCTTTTCTAAAAAAAATACTTTATTATTTTCATCCTTAATACACCTCACTTGAACTAGGTCTTTACTTCTCCTATCTCTTTTATTTGCTAACTTATACATACATCTTTCACCTTCTTTGGTATCTAATCCATTGTATAAATCACTAAAAGCTAAACTTTTTGAATATTATATTGCTTTCTTAAAATGCCACTTTATATTTTTCCCAATTCTCGAGTTTTATATAAACCAAGTTTTAATAATGCTTCTTATTTATTATCTTTTCTTGCACACTCTGACTCTACCACCAACTATTTTTATTAAAAGAAGCTTTTCCTTTTAATTCTCCAAGGATATTTTTAGCAACTTGCTATTTTTTCTCACATAACATTGGCTTCCTTCTGAACATCCCAAATTCTAAGCTCTTGTAGCTTGCTCTTAAAAATATTTTTATTTGTGTTCTTTAAGTATCCCCATATAATCCTAGGATAATAATTTGATTTATTTTTCCTCTTATAATCTTTTATCTTAAAATCTAAAACTAACAATCGATGTTGGGTACTTAAACTTTTACTTAGAATGATCTTATAATCTTTACAATTTAAATGATTTATTTTTCTTATTAGAAAATAATTAATATGTGTTTTACTAGATCCATTTTTTATAAGTAATAATATGTTCATCTTTTTTCTTAAATAAAATATTAACAACTATAAAATCATAAGCTAAAACAAAATCTAATATAGTCTTACATGTCACCCAAAATCCATTACCACCATGAATAATTTTAAAATCTTTTACCATACTACCAACTTGTCCATTTAAATCTCCTCCAATAAATACTTTTTCTTTAAGAGGTATTTTTTTGTATTAATCCCTCTAATTCATTCCAAAAATTTTTTTTAAGCTTACATCCAAAACTACTTGAGGAGCATAAACACTTATAACATTGATAATCTTAGTATCAACAATAATCTTTAAAGCTATAATTCTATCTCTACATATATTAATATTTATAACATTATCCTTCAAACGTATATTTATAATTACACCTATACCATTTCTAATTTGACTTCTACCTGAATACTAAAATTTAAAACCTAAACTATCAATCTCCTTAGCCTTCTCCCCAACCCATTTAGTTTCTTGAACACTTAAAATATTTATCTTTCTATGAACTATAATATATATTAATTTCACTAATTTACCTATAAGAGTACCCAAGTTCCTAACCTAATTTTAGTTTCAAGGACCAACTTCTTTGCCCACATCCATCCATAATGTGGGAACCCTTGCTTATTTAACATACACCGGGCACCAATGACGCCCTTGCATTTTTTCCGTATTCAAGCCATATAGTGTGTCTTTCAGGGGAACTCTAGCATTAACACAATGATTTAAAGATTCATGTCATGATTATTTTGACAAGTTTTCCGGTCGCCGACTACCTATCACAACCCTCCACTTTTCACATCTAGACTTGGGATAATAAAGGTAGTGTTGATCATTACATAGAGTAATAGTAATAATAGTTTTCATACATGGATGAGTATAACTCCTTAGATCATGTCTTAAAATTGTTTGAATGTGGGTCCTAATCATGAATATTTCCCTACACAATTCTAGCTTTTGTCTAGCTAATATCAAGCAACAGTAGAAGAAAAAGATGAGTGGGAAGAAGAAGAAAAAGAAGATTGAGGAGTTTTCAATATTTTGTTTTATTTTTTGGTTGTTTCTCTGTTTGTCTTTTTTTATTTTTTTTAAATTGTATTGGGTAAAATAAGTTTGGCGGAGGTTGTATTATTTATGTTTTTTATATCAAGTTCCATGATTTCTATATGTAGTGCCTAATACAACATTTTGGCATTGCTTAGTTTTGTAGATTTTTGTGTTTAATAAAATTATAGCTTTTATCATCATTTGCATTTGTTAATTGTATGTTATTTTTTAAGACTTAAACTTATATTTGAGGTAAATGAAACATTATAATTAAAATTAATTAAATATTATTTTAAGTTGGAAAGTATGTCTTGTATTAATGTTATTAAATCATTAAATATAACTTCAACTAGTAAAAACTAAACTTTCTTATTAAAATTAGTAATTTTTAATAAGTACAAATTTTTTATAATATATAGCACATGTAGATTATTTTTTTTTATGAATTTAGTTGCATATGTTATAAAAATCGATATCATTATTATTATTTAACAAAATAATGGCTATTATCCATTAGAGATTGGTACATATAGTGAAAATTAATAATTCATCTGAATTGATGTTAAATACATAAGGACAATTGAAAGTATAAAAATCAATAACATTATAATAAGGTGGTCTTTTATAAAGCAAAAAAAAAAAAAAATGAAGAAAACAAAAAGAGATGAAAACACTTGAGACTAAGTATCATATAATAATAGAACTTGAAATTCTCTTATAATTTAAGCAAATTGATGAATTTATTACGTTAAACTAAATGTGATAAATTCAAGAAAGAAAATCAAGTTGTGATTATTTAAATAATAAGTGAGGACTATTTATAGCAATAAGACTAGAATTCATAGGAATTATGTTATTATTGAGAACAAAAGAAACTTAGCTTAAAGATAATATTAGTTTAAGTAAGAATTTAGACTATTTAATTTAATTATTTTTCATATTTAGTAATGAAATAGGCAAGGCTATATTTCAAATGAACTTATCATTTAATTTTAAATTCAAAAAGTTTTGTTATTGAATAAATTTAAAGATTCTTCAAAATACATAAAATTATTTGAGGACAAATAATAATTTGAGTTTGGGGTTGTTTGATCAGCACAAAAATTTAATAAATTTTATGTACATATATATATATATATATATATATATACACACACACACACACACACACACACACACACACACACACACACACTTATGTTTAATTAATATTAGGTTATGATTATTTTCATTATTTTTTATATTTTTGGCAAGAAACTCCTCATTTAAAACAAAAGGAAAGATAATTAAAAGTTTCAACGATAGTGTTTAGAAGTAAAAAGAAATTGGTTGTAGAGAAAAAGAATCCAACATAGTTGCACTAAATGACCATTTCCAAGGCATTATAATTGCCTAAGAATTGGATCTTAAGACAATAAGCCCAATGTTATAACATTGATATGAGAAACACTAAGGAGCTAATGGAAGCCCAAAGATGTTTAAAAAAATTCATAAAGGCAGTAACCATAATGCCTTGGTGTTACAAGACTAACATCACAACACTAAAACCTTCATTTTGTGAGTCATCTGAAATCCTTTCGACGACCTATGTTGTGTAAAATCTATATGATTTGATCAAATGTAAGGCCACGGTTGCAATGGAACCTAGGGAAAAAGGCATTTGAACAAAAGATAGAAAGTCCAGAGTTACGACATCTTGATAGATGTAGTTTTAAATAGTTTTAATATCCAGTTTAAAGAGTTTCAAGGGCAATTTTTATAAGTTCTTTGAGGGGATGTGGGTGTTAACTCAGAGAGGGCTATGGCATGTATATATACACTTCTATTTGCATTGGAAGAGGATTTTTGGCATGTGTGTTTCTTGTGGTAGTATGTTCACATGTGTGAGAGTATGAAGAAGGTGTAGATCCCAAAGAGTAAGATTCATGTTGAAAGGCAAGGGGTAGAAGCAAGAAAGCCTTGCAAGTTTAAATTCTCAGTTTTATCTTTTCTCACTTTTGATTATTTTGTTGTACTTTTATATTTATGAAATGTCAATATTCTCACTTTCTTAAGCGAGCAACTAAGTGTATTGTAATCTAGATTTATTAAACCTTTTATTATTTTTCATAGATAATGTATTAAAAAGTTTGAAGCAAAATTATGTGTTGTAATTGTTATGTCATTTTGTTTTCTCATTGTACTTAATTTAGTTAAAATCTAGCTAATTACAATCTTAAAATCAAGTGTGATCTAAAGATGTTAGAAGAGTCAAAAAAGAGTAATTAGAGGAAAATAAATAAGTCTTTTGAATATACATAGCCATGTGATATTTGGGGACTTGCAATCATATTGGGAGATGATAAAAATGCAATCACTTATTTTAATTAATATATAAAAATGTATTTAATTAATTTTAGTAATTTGGTTTTTCTGATCTTGGCGAAGATGAAAAAATAAAGTTGCTCTTGATTGACAACTATATAAAATAACTTTTCAATTACAAAGTTCGTAGAAATAACTAAGTGATCATATATTCAGAGTATATTTTGTAGTTAAGTAAAACCCTTGTTTTTAAAGTAGTTTTTATAATTCTAAGTATATTTAACTTAGGCAAAAATTTAATTTATTGGATAAAAACTAAGTTTAATATTAAATTAGTACTTAGTAAAAGTTTCTATTAGATTCTTGTAGGAATGATACTTTCTCTCATTATATTTCTTAGAAGGCATGGGCACTTGTGTATACAATTTAAGCTATATATATATATATATATATATATATATGTGAATTATGTCCCCAAGAATTATATATATATGCACAATTGCTAAGGTCTTATCATGAATATCTTAAGAGGAAGATTACATGTATAATAATTACTGATGAGTAAACAAGGTAGCTTGACTATAACGCTAAAAATCATCAACACATTGACTTAGATGAACTTTCCATAGTCCAATAGTAAAATTTGAATATGTGTAATCAAAATTCTTCCATGCATCTACATTGGTGGATGACTCAAAATATTTGGCTTAGTAATTCTTTTATTGTACCATCTCATATGCTCAATAAAATACTTGTGAGAAGTCCTTATAGACATAGAATGAAAGAAAAATAGAATAATCTTAAATTTTTATGTAATATATTTCCAATCATTGTATTTTTTTTCTTTATTATATATATCTTGGTGCGCCACAATATTTGTATTCATTCTCTAACACATTAGTTTTATAATAAAGCATATAACTATCAATATAATAATATCTTTCTTAGCCAAACTTAGATACTAGTTTTCTTAGACTAATATTAGTTAGATAAAATTAGAAGCAAATTTGTTTTTCTAAGTAATCTAACAAAATGATTGAAGTATCCACATATTTAAATCTACCATGATGCTTAATAATCTAACTATTATAGATAATTCCAAGTGGTTGGATCATCTTGTCATTGTAGTTGTTGTGTTACACTTAATAAATCATTGATATGACACTTAAAATTCTACTAGTCGAAGCACGAATCTTGATGTCGAAAGTAATCTGATTCTGAATCAAGATTAATCGAGATCAAGCGCTTATTATCAATCGACTAACATGGAGTGTTTATAGTCAAATCAAGCATCTCGACGAGCCGTATCTAACAAGCCAAAGATCTTAGAATTCTGACTTCATTTGAGCATTCAAATACACAAAATACATCATATGATCAAGGGAATCATCATGAGCCGTCCGATGGAGAGGAGTTATTCGATTTTGCATATATGTCGAGACGCTCCTCTAATATATAAATTCCTCATTCCTCTCACATGAGGCTAAACAAGAGAGAGGAGAGAGCTCTAAAGCTTGAAAGTCCTCCAGGCATAATCGTGCCACCACTCGACGGTCGCCGACCACCCCCTTTGGTTACCAACCACCGCCGTCAACCACCGTCATTAGCCACCGCTGATCCTCGCCGTCCTCAATCTCCGCCGGTCTCCATCATGACGACCTTCATCGTCAGTGGCTGTTTCCCGCTGTTCACCATCATTTTCTACCACTAGCAACCGTTACAACTTGAACGTGACTATATGGCTGTTGTTGTCTGATTTTGGGATTCTCATTGTCAGCCCTTCCTATATACAATTATGTAATCTCGTTATCGGAAAACTTGTACTCCAAAATAAATATATAGTGGAAGCTTTTTACTGGGCTAGGCCCCATAATTTTTCCCCTCTTTTCGAGATTTTTCACGTAAAAATTCTAGAATTTTCTTGTTCACTCTTTAAATACCTGTGTGTGTATTGGATTTCACAACAAGGCTAAGGCATAAACTTTCACTCTACCACAACTGGTTTTCTAGCATGCAATAGTTTGACACCTTCTATGGGAACCTAATTCCCATCATTTCATCTTGTATGACAACCAAGTTTCCCAACAAAATCAAAACCACCATCGAGGTGGAGCATTTCAAGCTTTTTGGCGAAGAATGAAAATTCATCAAACTTTGTTCAAATTTTGTAAAACCGGGGCAACTCTTAATCTCAAAAGATTATCCAAATCAATATCGGATATCTATTGATTATCAATTAGAGAAGCAAGTCAGCAATACTAATGAAAAAGACCAAGGTTAAAGAGCAACTTTGGCTACAACCACAAACGGATGTTTTGATTCGACCTCTTCCATACAGGTTAATTTCATCAAGTAATACTTTGACAAACAACCTTGGATGGGTCAAAAATCCTCAGCAGATTCAATTCGATCTCTTCCATATACAGTTAGCGTCTTGAGCAAAGACTTCGACAAACAACCTCGAGATCAAAACTTGTCTTTTCCATATTAACGTTATCGGGTAACACGACAACAACCTTAGAGGTCAAAATAGCGATTCAATTTGACCTCTTTCATACAGGTTAACATCATCGCATAACACCCTGACAAACAACCTCGGATGGATCAAAATCTTTAGCGGATTCAATTCGACCTCTTCCATACAGGTTAACGTCATCGGGTAACACCTTGACAAATAACCTCGGATAGGTCAAAAATTCTCGGCGGATTCAATTCAACCTCTTTCACATAGGTTAACATCATCGAGCAAAGATTCTAACAAAAAACCTAGGATAAGTCAAAAGGCCCTTGGTGGACTTCCCATGACCTCTTCTACACAGGTTAACGTCATCGGGTAACACTCTGACAAACAACCTCGGATGGGTCAAAATCCTCAGCAGATTTAATTCAACCTTTTCCACGGTTAGCATCGCAGTTAATGTCATTGAGTCACCGACAAGCAACCTCGATTGGTCAAAATTCATCGCCTAGCCACAATCACTACCGGTCACCACTACCGCGCTATAATTGCCGCGATTAATTTTTGTCACCGCCATCGTTGGTCATCCACACGTCGACATAGCCGGTACTATTGCCGCCACTGCCCCGCCATTGTTTTTGGCGGTCACCGCTATCGCTGCGCATCGGTTACCGCTGCCACTATCGTCGCTGCCGTCACCATCACCATCGTTTTTTGATCACCACCATCGTCATCGGTCATCCCGTAATTACTGGCGTTAATCTCCACCGCTGACTATCACCACGGCCGCTTAACCACCTCGGTGCCGCCGCCACCAAGTCGGTACCAATATCGTGCCGCCACCATCACGGCCAATTTTCGGTCACCACCATCGTTGGTTGGTCATCGCCATTACCGAGCACGGCACTCGATTACTGCGTTGCGTAATTTGCGCCACCAACCACTAGCTGCCACGGTAATACTATCGTCCGGTTTCACTACCATACCATGCTACACTCCGTCGCCACCATTATCGTCCTGGATATACACGCCGACCACCGTCAGTCACCGCCACCGCCGCCACCATCATCGAGCATCGCCGCCAACCACCGTCGGTTAATGCCCTTGATCGCCTCGAACCCGGACCAATAGTATTGATGCTCTTCCAGGGTAAATCAGTAGACATGGCGTATGTACCGCGGGCCTTGATCACCTCCGAACCCAGACGGTCCGACGAGTACAGTTGATGCCTCTTTCGAGAGAAAATTGTAGACATGTATGTATTGGCCTTGATCGCCTCAACTGGACGGTCCACGAGTTGATGCCACTTTCAAGGGAAAACTGTAGACACGACGCATGTACCGCAGGCCTTGATCGCCTCCAAACCCGGTCAATCCGATGAGTACAGTTGATGCCTCTTTCGAGGGAAAACTATAGACAAGATGTATGTACTGCGGGCCTTGACCGCCTCCAAATGACCTTCTCTCAAGAAGAAGAGAATGTGTCTTCTCCCTTGACCCTAGGGGGGTTTTTATAAACCCCCTATAGGAGAAAAAAATGTCAAAAATTAGCAAAAATGCCCAAAAGCTCAAATGGATGAACGGCGAAATGGTGGCATTTTCAGCATGCGCTTCACGCCATCATGCGCCGTATTCCTGCCTCTCACTCGCGCCAGCTCACCACGCCGATTCGAGCTCCCACGCGTCCGTTCCATGACCCACCATGTCGACCCACGCCCGACCCGCTCCACCAAACCGCGTGACCTCTGGCCGCGGGTGGACCGCTGACCAGCTCACCTCCGCTCACCGCGCTCCGACCAGCGCCGCGATCCGCCCCGTGACCTGAGGCTGCCATCATGACCGCCATCTCGTTAGCGCCAGCCACCTTTGTGGGTTCCGCTAACAACGGCTTCGCATCGCAGACGATGCCACGCCATTGGCGCAGCACTGAGCTTCATACATGAATGGGTTCGTAATCTCAAAATCTTGCACTGCATACCTACACACACATCGGCCCTTCAGTAGTCATAATCTTGTGCTCCCATGAAGATCGTTTCTCAAAATGTGTGATTAATGGACCATAAGATTTTATTGAAGAATTTGCTATTTTTTTATATTTGACATGTATATTTTGGATGATTGAGACAATGTCATCCAAAATAGAGAAAAGCGATATGACACTTAAAATTCTACTAAGCATGAATCTTGATGAAAGTAATTACGAATGAAGATTAGCGAGATCAAGCACTTATTATCAATCAACTCTTAAATATGCAGTGTTTATAGTCAAATCGAGCATCTCGATGAGCCAGATCTAACAAGCCCAAGATCTCAGAATTCTGACTTCATTTGTGCATTCAAATACACAAAATATATCATATGATCTAGGGAATCATCATGAACCATCCGATGGAGAGGAGTGGTTCGGATTTTGCATGTATTTATAGAGACACCACTCCTCCAATCTATAAATAGCCCCTCATTCCTCATATAAGGGGAGGCCAAGCAAGAGAGAAGAGGGAGCTCTAAAGCTTCAAAATCCTCCAGGCATAATCGTGCCACCACTCAATGGCCATCACCCCGTTGGTTACCCAACCACTGCCGGGCCGTTAGCGCCACTGCTTGATCCTTTATCCTCCAATCTCCGTCTTCTCCATCATGATGACCTTCATCGTCAGTGGCTGTCCCTTGCTGTTCATCATTTGCTGCCACTAGCAACTATTACAACCTGAATGTGACTATATGGCTGTTGTTGTCTAATTTTTGGATTCCCATTATCAGCCCTTCCCATATACAATTATGTAATCCCGTTATCGGGAAAACTTATACTCCAAAATAAATATATTATGGAAGCTTTTTATTGGGCTAGGCCCCATAGTTTTTCCCCTCTTTTCTAGGTTTTTCACATAAAAATTCTGGAGTTTTCTTGTTCACTCTTTAAATACCCATGTGTATCTTTGGATTTCTGAAGGCTAAAGTAAACTTTCACTCTACCGCAACTGGTTTTCTAGCACGCAACAATCATAAATTTTTTTAGCTTTTTAGAGCCTCCTCGGCAATTTTGTAAAATTATGAGCAAATCATATCAAAAAAAAATCTTTCTATTTGATCTTCATTGGGTGTTGTTGGTGTTTTCTCTAATAGAAAAGAAATGATATCACATAGAGTTTAGGAATATTTTATTTAAATAATCAAATACAGCATTAAAAAATAAATATATTATCTCGAAAGATAAATATGCTTTCCTATAATGGATTCGATCATTTTAATAAAAGACTCCTAAGGCTAATGGGTCTTTCATGTACCAGAGTATTTTCTCCTAAACTACATGGAAAAGTAGAACAAGGTCTATTTTTTCCTGGGATCATGGTTCCCTATATAGGCAAGCCTCTATAGTTAATTACCTCTTAGGAAGGGTCTCTTCCTAAGAATACTCTCGATTGAAGAAATAAGTGGTTATTCCTAAAAACTACTAAGGTAGCTTTAAAAGGATTGATTTTAAGAAATTCAATTGGGAGAGGTCCAAATTGGAGAGAGTTATTTTTAAGGGTCAAATGGAAAAGAGTAAGAAATGTCTATTGATACTGGGATGCCTAGTAGACATTTCATCTATCTTATGATTGTGCTTCAAATTTGGGATTTAATTTTAGATTTTAAGTTATCATTTTCTTAAAAATCTAGGACTTAGATTCTAGTAGCACAAGACTACAAAATGCCTAGGGTTGAAGACTAATTCCTAAAAGGATGCTTCAGAACCTAGTCTATAGGTGCTTGCACATGTGGGATGCTCGACCTAGTTATCCTTGGGAATCATTGGCCATTCTCCTCACTTGAGGAACTAACCTATCCGACTCTTCTAGACTTACAACTGGAGAAGCACGCTAACACCACCTAAGCTTGTTTTAAAGCCATGAGGCTAAGTCATATGAATGCAAGATAGCTGGGATGTTGCAATTTTAGGAAAGAAATCTATAAACCTAGACTTACTCCTTAACCCCTAAGATTATGTAGGGAGATGTACCTAACTAGTGCATATTTTTCAAATTTTTATAATTTTTGACTCGAGATTCACTTAGGTCATAGGAATATAATTTGTGCCTAATGCATGCAATTAGAAAAAGATTATGGGCCAAATCAGAATAGAACAAGGTGTACTGCATAGGCTCTCAAAGGTCAAGCCAGTTCTCAAAAGGATGGAAGTCCTTCATTAATCAAGAGTGAAACAATATGATATCCAAGGGGTTGCTACATATTTTATCTTGCTTTAATGGCCTAGGCTTTATATGAAGATTATGAGTTGTATTTATTTTTATGTTTGATTGATTTAGTTGTGTAAAATTTAATTTATCCAATAAGCCTACACCTCATCACAACATAAACATAGCATAGAAAGAAACCTAAGAAAAGCATGTTGTTTCTTTTGCACCCAAAATAAATCAAGACAAATTAAATTATATAAGAAAAAAAGCAATGTACTATACACCGAAAGAAAAAAAAAGAGGCGGTAGCCCCTCAAAAACTACAAGTTTAGATCTATGGGTCTTCTTTCCAAGAAAGTCTCCTTCCTCAGTGACATCCATCTGGCTCCATAGGGGACCACTGCACCATCTCCTGGTTGGGTCAGCTCCTGCTAATCCTAGACCCCATAGATCATAACCTAATTCTAAGCTCAAATTTATATTTAAAATTCAAAATAAATCTTAAGCTCTGCAAAATAGATGTTAGGAAATACACATAGCACACAAAGCAGTTTATATTTCACAAACATATGGGATTAGCATTAGTTGCTTGCCAAACCCACCTATGCTATGGACTATGTTAAGAGATTTTCAACACCCGCAAGAAAACAATAATTTTATGATTTATTTATTACAGCGATCCCTTTAACACTGTCTCCTGCAAAAAAATAGTGTTAAATCTAAAAAGAATATAACATCCAGTCTAATGAGATACAACAAGACATCAGATTAAAATGTTTGTAAGGGAAATCTAGTGTTATTGTGGTAAGTCTTTGCTAGGCCTTTAAGTTTAAGTTTGAAGTTTGAAGTTTGAATTAGTTTAATTTTTACCATTGGTTGGTTTCAATTCAAATGATTTAGTGATTTAATTTTCATTTTTATGTTCATTTTATTTGGTTAAAGTTGTATAGATTTTCAAGAATGAAGAATGGAATGATTCCATTTTGGATGGAGCTCTTTCCATTCAACATCCTAAATCCTAATGAAGTTTCCAAAAGTCTAACTAAAATCTTTAAGTATTTTAATTAATCCTTTTGACATTATTTATGTTTGGGTTTGATTTATGTTATTTCATTTGTTTGAATTGCTTTATTTGATTTGTTTCATTTTGAATTAAATTATATGGGTTTCATTCGATTTGGCTTATGTTAATTTAAAGGGTTTAGATAAAAGTTTGATTTCATTCAATTTAACTTAAGTTATTAAATCATGGATTTGTAAGCTTAAAGTTTAAGTTCATTAATATGAATTAGTACCTTAGCTTTGTTCATGGATTAGGTTTAACCTAAAAGTACTTAGGTTAATTATTTGATTTGATTTAATTCACACAAGTTTTAGATTTATTCTTAAATTCATTAGAGATGAATGATTTCATTAAATTTTATTAATTTAAGGTTTAAGTAAATTAATTAAATTCTCATTAATCCGTGTATTTGGATGATTTGATCACGGGTGAACCATTTGATTAAATCCCTTAGAATGATTTCGATTGGTGATCGATCAAGATCATCGTGGCTTTTGATTTCATTGGGATCAGCGTGGCCCAATCCATGAGTGCCACATAATCATATTATTGAAGTTTAGCTAAAAAAAAGAAAAATTCTAAAATTCATAGAAAATCAAAGAAGAAAATGAAAATGCAAATGAGGGTCTATGGATTCATCTTCAAGAGATGAATCCATATAAATTAAATTCCCAATTTTGATTGGTGATTTTCTCTTAATTTGGGTTTAATTCAAAATATTAAACCTAATTACTCTCAATTAATTTAAAACTTTGGAAAAATGAAATTAATCATAAAACACACCTTAGATGAATTTTTGAAATTTAATTCTCTTAATTCAAAGAAATTAAAATTTCATATGCTTAAATTAATTAAATTAATTAATATATTAAATTAAATGATAATTCAAATCAATTTCAATCAAACATAAAAAAACTATTAAGAACTTCTCTAAATTTCTAACTCAATTAAAGTGATCAAATTCAATCTTAGGTTAATTAAGTAAAACCTTGGGTTAACAAAATTATTAATTTACTTAAACTTAAATTAATAAAATTTAATGAAATCATTCATCTCTAATGAATTTAAGAATAAATCTAAAACTTTGAATTAAATCAAATCAAATAATTAACCTAAGTACTTTAGGTTAAACTAATCCATGAACAAAGCTAAGTACTAATTCATATTAATGAACTTAAACTTTAAGCTTACAAATCCATGATTTAATAACTTAAGTTAAATTGAATGATCAAACTTTGATCTAAATTAACATAAGCCAAATCATGAAACCCATATAACAATTCAAAATGAAACAAATCAAATAAATTAAATCAAACAAAAGTAATTCAAAAAAAAAACATAAATCAAATCAAACATAAATAAAATCAAAAGGATTAATTAAGATATTTGGGATCTTAGGTAGACTTTTGGAAACTTCATTAGGATTTAGAATGTGAAAAAGTGAGTTTCACCTAAAATGAAATTCATTCTTTTCTCATTCTTGAAAACTTACAACTTTAACCAAATAAAATTAACATAAAAATGAGAATTAAATCATTAAACCATTTGAACTGAAACCACCCAAAAGTAAAAATTAAACAAATTCAAACTTCAAACTTAAACTTGTACTTAAAAGAGCATAACAAAACCTTACTACACAAACCCTACTTCCCACACTAGATTACTTATGTCATAGACTCTAAATCTAGGTTAGATCATCCTGTGATTTTCTTTTAATATCTTATGATATGTTGTGTTGTGCTTCACATGTCTGTGTGGTGTATTGCTTTAGACTAGATGCCTAAGCTTGTTTGCTGGTTAGAATGTATGTTACTGTGTTCTTTCTAGATTTAACACTATTTTATGCAAGGGACTATGTTAAAGGGATTGATGTAATAAATAAATCATAAAATTGAAGTTTTCTTGCAAGTGTTGAAAATTCCTTGACATAGTCCATAGGACAGGTGGGCTTGGCAAGTAACTAATGCTAAGCCTGTATATTTGTAAAATATAAACTGCTTTGTGTGTTGTGTGTATTTCCTAATATCTATTTTATAGGGCTTAGGGTTTTTTTTAAATTTAAAAAAGTAAATTTAAGCTTAAAATTAGATTAGGATCTATGGGGTCTAGGATTAGCAGGAGTTGACCTTACAAGGAGATGTGGTCCCCATGGAGCCTGATGGATGTCCCTGAAGAGGGGACTTTCTGGAAGAGAACCCACTTTAGCTAGGTTGCATAAGGCTTCGACCCATCTTCTGATTTTATTGCATTGGACTTTTTTCTTATATAATTTAATTCAGTTTGATTTATTTTGGGTGTACAATAGGCAACATGCCTTAGGTTTCTTTTCTTTCTATATGTTTGTGTTGTGAGGACTCCTGGACAGGCTCATAGGATAAACTAAATTTTTATCCAACCAAATTAATCAAAACATAAAATACAACTCATAACCTCATATAAAAGCCTGGGCATTAAAGCAAGATAAAATATGTAGCAACCTCTTATTTGGACGTTGAAAATCATGCATAAATCATATTATTTCACTCTTGATTAAGGAAGGGCTTCCATCTTTGCCGAAGAACCTGGGCTTGACCTTTGAGAGCCTATGATGGAAGAACACCTTCTTATTCTCATTTGCCCATAACCTTTTCTAATTGCATGCATTAGCATAAATATATTTCTATGACCTAAATGAATGTCAAAATTTATTAAAATCTGAAAAATATGTATTAGTTAGATGCATCTTCATACTCTACATGATCATAGGGATTAGGGAGTGAGTCTAGGTTCATAGATTTCTTTTCTAAAAATACAATAGCCCAACCATCTTGCATTCATATGACTTAGCCTTATGGTTTTAAAATGCGCTTAGGTGGTATTAGCTGGCAACCTTCTCCAGGCTGGTTGTAAGTCTAGAAGAGTCAGGGATAGGTTAATTCTCTCAAGTGAGAAGAGCGAGATAATTCCCAAAGTGAACTAGTCAATCGACATGTGTTAGAAGCACGTAGACTAGATTCTAAAGCATCCTTTTAGGAATAAGTCTTCAACCTAAAATTTACAATCTTGTGCTAGAATCTAAGAAAGAGATTTCTAAGAAAATGATAACTTGAAATCTAAAATTAAATCCCAAATTTGTACATTCAGGATAGTTGAAATGTACTTGTATCTCAATATCAATAGACATTTCCTACTCTTTCTTATTTGACTCTTGAAAATAACTCTCTCTAATTTGGACCTCTCCCACCTTAGTAGTCTTTAGAAATAACCACTTATTTCTTTAATCAAGAGTATTCTTAGGAAGAAACCTTCTTCTTAATGTATAGAGGCTTGCCTTTGTGAACCATGATCCCGATAAAATAAACCATGTTCTACTTTTCCATGTAGTTTAGGGAAAGTACAACAAAAAGATTAGCCTTAGAAGTCTTTTTTTGAAATGATCTATTATAGGAGAGCATGTTAATATTTGAGATAATATGTTTATTCCTTAATGCCGTATTTGGTCATCTAAATAAAATATTCTTAAACTCTAAGTGGTGTCATTTCTTTTCTCTATTTTAGAGAAAACACCAACAAACATGTATAGCATCAACATGTGGCCCATGGGATTAAGGCTTTTTTAGTAGGGCTAATTAATTAGTTTTTAATCCTGAAACTTCCTAAATTCATAATTAATTCTAAAATAATCCAAACAATGCAAACTTAGGCTCATTTTAAAGATATTTTGGTAGAATCTAGGAAAATTATTATTATTTGATTTTAAAAGTGAATTTAGCAATTAGGTTTAATTAGATATTTAATTAGTAGTACTCCTTAATTAATCATCCAATTAATCTCAAACTTTTGTGCATGTTTATGATGACCTCTCTCCTATTTTTTGAGATTTTATTTGTTGCTTATTAGAAACCAATTGATTAAGCCTTAATCTTTTAATGTAATAATTAATTAAGCAAATGAATAGTAAATTAATCAATCTATTAAGTTTATTAACCTTTGTTAATGATGATGAAGTCTAAGAAAATTGGGACCCCTCTTCATATATTTTCTTTAAGCCTTCTCTAATCCTCTTGAAGAATTTAATTAACACCCCTTAATTAATTAATTAACAAGATTAATCAAAATCCAAATCATACCGAACTTTAATCAACTAATTGAAAGGATTTAGGGGTGTAGACTTAGGCTCCCTTCTTTGTCTCTTTCTTTATCTCATTTTGGTTGGTTAAGATTAATAAAACTTAATTAGTTAATTAATGAATTTATTTAATTCAATTGAATATATTTCTCTTTAATCTTGGGTAGCTCTTTGGGTGTTAAAGGGGAGATATTGAAATTATAGTTAGCTCACATGTGTGAGAAAACCATAAAATAGTTAAGTGAGATCTTGTGCTATTAATCATGAACCAATTACATTATGCCTTTCATTTCTTAGGAGCATTATAAATTTACTTTCCATGTGGTTGCATATCATATTGGCTTATCATTAATTAGTTAATTAACTGGT
The DNA here is from genome assembly GCA_021442155.1 of Cymbidium sinense. Classification (NCBI taxonomy): domain Eukaryota; kingdom Viridiplantae; phylum Streptophyta; class Magnoliopsida; order Asparagales; family Orchidaceae; genus Cymbidium; species Cymbidium sinense. The sequence goes on along the minus strand of CM038231.1, from coordinate 55,222,603 downwards.
GATGTTTAAGGGTTAATTAATTGGCTTAATTCATACTCTAACCTAATTAAACTATAAAATCAACCTAATTACTTCTTCCTTAAACCAAAATTAACTCACTCATGGAGAATGGGATTAGGACCAGCAAACCTCTTTTACTTTCCTTAACTCAAATAAAACATAAAGATGAAATAACATTAAAGAACTTTGGCTTATTTTAAATGGCTTTATTTAGTATGCTTGTCCTTATGAATTAATTGGAATGAATGATATTATGTATTATGTTCCTTTATTTCTTTCCAATTATGTTAAATGTTGCTTGCCATATGTAATCATGCCTTCATTTCTTTTAAAATTAACTAAATGAAATGATTTCTTTTATATCAAATTGCATGTGCTGACTTAAATTATAAATAAGTGTGGCTATTATAACTTTTAAATCAAAAATTTATTTTCAAAAGCCTACAAATCAATTATAATATATGGAGTGATGTTAATTACAAATAGCTATAAGCTTGCATGTGTTGATAATATAAAATATATGCAATATGAAGCTCTTTTTTACTTTACATGGATTCACATAAGAATTATAAATGTACAATTCATTTGAAAAGAACACAACATTTGTCTAAATCTAAACTATGCATTTCCATATTAAGACTTAAAAGAATTTCATATCACATATGTAAATCATATAATCAAATCACATATGATTTCTTGCATGACTTCTTCTTCATCTTCTTCTTCTTGTGGTTCAAATCAAATTGTCAAATGAACCAAAACCCATTTAACTCCAAACCACTTGCAATTAGATTTATATTTCCATCATAAGTACATATGCGAGTTCAACCAAACTTGAATCAAGCCTTGATCAAACCAATTGACCCATTTAGGCTCACTTGACCCAAAGTGACCTAAAGGACCTTTTGAGCCAAATTCTAATCCAACCCAAATGGATTGAACTAAGCCCATCAAACTTCACATCAACAATCATCCTAGAATGATTAATCACTCAAATTGAGTCAAACCAAAGTCAAACCTAGCTTTTGACCAAGTCAACAGTTAGCCCAAATGAGGCCTAAATAAGCCAAAATTCACTATAAGTCAAATTGATTCAAACCAATGATCTAAACTAATCAATAATCAATTATCAAACATGACCAAGCCCTCACTTGAGCTAGACTAAACCCAGTTGGCCCTCCTAGCCCAAGTTGGCCCAAATTGACATAAAAGCCAAAATGGGTCAAATCTTGATCTAAGCCAAATTGATTGCAACCAATGGGTCATTCCAAATTGATTGTTGAACTTGACCAAAGTTTCAATTAAGCAATTAAACCCAACCTAGCCTAATTGACCATGAACAACTTGACATAAAGGTCAAATCAACTTGAAATCAAACCAAATCAAAATTGATTGAAACCAAAGCTTACAATACATTTCAAATGATCAACCAAGCCTATACCAACCATGACCTAACCTAATTGGGTCAATTGGGTCAAATTGGTCAACTTTACCCGTTGACCCAAATGAACCTAAATACCAAATCACAAACCAAACATTTGGTTTGACCATTTGGTCAACCTAATTTGACCCAACTTGACCTAAATGCATCAAATTCAGCCAAATCAAATTAAATGAACTCCAAATCACTTGAAATTTGGCCCAACCCATTTTAAAACCATTTCAAATCTGCCCAATCAAATTCATAGCCAAATGACCACTTTGCCCTTAGGTCAAAGGGTATCCCATCACCAAATTCACTTGGAATTTAGCCATTTCTTTCTCAAGGCCACTTGGCATCTTTCTATTAATCCACATGGGCACTAAGGAGGGTGGTGAACATGACCCAATAAGCTTGGGTAGGCCATGACCCAAGGCAAGGTAAGCGACCTCCCAATCACATTTGAACACTTGGCTCACCAAATCCACTCACCACTCATATGGACAGCCACTCTAACCCACTCCTCTGCCCAAAATGACCAATGTGGGATATTTTGCAACTCAAATTAATTAGACAATCCAACCCATTGAGCCAAAATGGCAATATCTAATCTAAGGAGAGATATACCTCTCATTCTCACTCAAGAGAATTGATTCCTGAGCTCTAGAAGCATTTTGAACCTTCTTTGAGCTTTTCCAAGGTCTCCTAAAGCTCCCTCGATTGACATTATTCCCCTACATGCAAGGTCGAAACAGGGCAAGTCTATTCCAGACAGTACTCCCTTCTCACTTCACCAAACCCAAATTTCTTTTATCCACACTCTCACCACACCTCATCGAGCTCGATCTAACCATTTTCCAAGCCCAAGCAATGGGAAGTACAACTTGATCAAGTGATCACCATTGAAGGGAGCTTGGTAGACCAAACAAACCACTTCAAATCAAGACCATTTCTTTAAGCTTCATCTACTAGATGAAGCTACCTTTTCCATTGGAAGCTTGGTGATAGCCTCAGGAGTAATTGTTTGGCTCAGCTATAGGAGATTTTTAGTTAGTCATTTTCAAAGGAAATTATCATTCTAATCAATTTTGACAGTTGGATATGCATCCCCCCTCCATCCGAAGGTGTGGGATCATTTTGATCCCAATCCGAGCTCGGGTGAGCTCAAATTGAACGAGGAAAGATGAATGATGTTCATCTCTTATCACGCACGAAGGACAAGGATCATATGTTGTCCATTCCACATTATTGGAAGACGGGCGATTGTGATCATGCTTTAGATCCCTCATTTTCCTTCCAAATCATGAAATTAATCTCGATCGATCTTTGGGTGGATGACCACAAAGAGCGTCCGTATGACTCGGTAGATGGATGTGACAACTTAAATAACTAATTCCATCACGCGTGCCGCCATGTGGATGGGATTAGGATTTAATTAGTCTTAATTAATCCAATTTTAATGGTGAAACTTCTAAAATTTATAACTAATTATAGAAAAATCAAAAATATAATTAAAAACTCATTTTAAAATAATTTAGGAGAATAATAAAAATTAAAATCAATTAATTTTGAATAGTGATTTTGACTCAATTTATTTTTATTGGAAATGTAATTAAGCTTAATCAATCACTAATTACTCCAAATTAATTTTTAAACTTTTGAGATTGATTAGTGGGATGACCTCTACCTCTTATGATTTTCTTAGAATTTATTGCTTGATTAATTAGGGGAATTGCTTGTTTCATTCTTGATCACTTTATTAATTAATTTAATGATTAATTAGCATGTTAAATAATGATGAATTCATTAATTAAACTTACTAATCATTAAGAAACAGTAAATGTACATAGGGAATGAGATTAAGACTCCTTTTCCAATCTTTTCCCCCAAGTTTATTTCATTTGGATAACACTTAATCAATTTGCAACTAATTAATGGCTTAATCACTTCATTAAATAGTGTAAATAATTAAATTCAAGACCAAAGCATTCCAAAACTTAATCATCCAATTCTTCAGTAGATTCTTAGGTGTTTAATAACCTAAGAGAATTCCAAACAAAATTATAATCAAACTACATGTGTAGAAGGATTATAAAAGTACTTAATAAAACCCTTTATCTTAATTAACTAATAGTATGATCCAAGTGCATTAGGACCCTTTATTTCTTAGGTGCATTACTGATTTAATTTCCATGTGGTTACATTTCATATGTTGGTTCATAATTACTTAGATAATTATGTTAAAGTGGTATAGGTAAGGGGTAATTAATGGATTTAATTCATACCTTAATCTAATCAAAACATAAAATCAAAATTGTTCTAAATTAAACCAAACCAATTCACACATGGGGAATGGGTTGGGGAACAAACCTTTCTCATATTTCCTAAGTCAAATCAAATTCAAATATAAAAATCTCCTTAAAGAATTTTGATTCATTTTAAATGATCATATTTTATATGATTATCCTTAGGAATTAATTAGGGTGAATGAAGTCATATGCTTACATTCCTTTATTTCTTTCCAATCATGCTAAATATTGTTTATCATATGAAATCATGCATTCATTTCTTTTGAAAAAATAATAATTAAATAAAATATTTCCTTTTATGTCAAATTGCATGTGTTGGATAAAATTAAAAATATGAGTGATTGTTATCACTATTAAACCATAAATTATCTTTTAAAACTTATAAATAAAAATTATAAATGAAGCGATGCTAGTTATAAATATTTATAAGCTTGCATGTGATGATATTATAAGATGTGTATTATGAAGTTCTCTTTCCATCTCTTAACATGGATTCACATAGGATTTGCAAGTGTATAGTTCATTTGAAAAGAACACAACACTTGCCTAAATCTATTCCTATGCATCTCTAGATTAAGACTTAGGAAGGACCTTCATATTACACATGTAAATCTTACAACCAAATCAAACATAAATCTCTTGCATGATTCCTTCTCCATTTAGTTCTTTTTGTACACCTACATGTATCTAAGAAAAGTGGTATGTCAGTCTGGACATCTCGGGGCTGTGAGGCTTTAAATAGTCCTAAGTAAGTCTTATATCTTATGCCCCTGGTGTAGAAAATTGTGTCGTACTCACTTATAACTTTTATACATGTGGATGTGCATTTAGCTAATGGATGAAAAATCCCTCTTTTTCACATAACAAAGACATGCATTAATGATCCAATTAACAAATGGAATATCCAAAATTTCAAATCACATCTTTTTTGCATTCATCATCAAAGTGTGCTAAGATTTGCATTGCATGTATATGTATGTTTAGGATTATTCAAATGCATGGTATACATGGTGGAAAGAAATGAATGGGTGTGTGTTATGTGATAGCAATCCACCCTAACTAATCTTAATATGTCTTTCTTATTGAATAGGGCTATTTAGAATGAATTTAAACTTAGGATTAATTAAAACACATAATAAACCATTCACTATAGGAAATTCATTAATGAATCTACCTTAGAAATTCTTTAAGGTAGGGATGAAAGAGAGCTCTCCTCTCTTTTCTTCTCTTCACAATATTTAGTCACTAAGTGTAGGTTTATTCAAACCAAATCAAATCACCAACTAAAATTGACAAGTCAACTAAATCATTTAAAATGAAACCACCATCTAAATTGAATCTTTTATGCTTGGAAAATTTCAACCTTAAAGCCTGGTTAAGACATGCCACACAAGCCTTAAATAGCACACATATTAGGCTAAGTCACTACTTCTAGCTCTATGTTAGGGCAGTGCATGGTTTGATCTATGATTTTATTTTATGGTGTAATGTTTTAGACTGGATATTAGGGTGTATGTGCATAGAGTAGATGATAGGGCGATTTAGCCTAATCATGTTTTATGCAGGGATTGTGCTTAATGGGCACTGTAATAAGAATATACATGTTTTTGCTATGCAGGTTGCTTATTCCCCTAAGCTTGGTCCAAATTAGGATAGGTAGGCTTCGTTACCCATGTGTGAGGTACTAAGTCCAAATTATTTCTATAACTACTTGGGTTGTATGGTGTGTTTAGCTAACATTTATTTTACAGGTGTAGCTAGATTTAATTTCCTTCTTTTTAATGTAATTTTTGCATTAGGATTAGGATAAGTGTTATGGGGACTAAGAAGAACATTGGTTATAAGATATCTTATATACCATGTAGGTCTTAGAAAACTACATCCCAAGTCTAACCAAAAGAAAGAAAGAAACAGAGCAAATCAAGATGAAGAAATGAAGGACAAGGAGTGAAGAATGGAGGATGAAGACCCCCATAACACTTGTCACTTCATAATTATAATTTATTCCTTCATTAATCAGGGTTGTACAAGGATAGAGCTTGGCTACCCACGTTTCTTTTCGGGTTGTGTAGTGGAACCCGATCACATCGACCTCTTATTCTTTTGTGCTAATTTTATAAATTGATTGAGGTTATGTTTATGATTGTGCAATTAGGATGCCATGATTTTCCTAGTTTCTTATTTGTTTGATGATTGTTGAATGGCCTTGATGCGATTAGGCTCTTAGAAAAAATATATTTTCTATCAATTAATTAATTCAAAATTAAACTAAATATTTCATAACCTCTCGCCTAAATCAAGGACATAAATCAAGATAATAAAATATTTAGCAATTTGGATGTTGTATGTCCCATATCATTCATAAATTATATTATCTCACTCTTGTCAATGGAGGGCTTCCACCTTTACTAGAGAAAATGGCTTGACCTTTGAGAGCCATGGTAGAAACACACCTCCTTCTTTTAGTTTTGGCCCATAACTAATTTTATCATGCATTTGGCATATAAAATCCCATAGCTTTTGTCAAAATAAAAGTCTAAGAATCAAATAAAACTTGATAAAATTTGCATTAGATTTAGGTCATTATTCATGCCCTTCATTATCTAGTCTCTTAAGGAGTAAGTTTAAGGACTTAGTTTTCTTTCTAAACAAAAAATAACTTAACCATCTTGCAAAGCATATGACTTTCCTACATGTACTTAAAATCATAAGAGGAGTTAGTTGGCGGCCACTCCAAGTGATTGTAAGTCCAACAGTCGGTGGTTTATCCTCTCTTGTGGAGGTAAACCATATACCCATTTTCTCCATAGATTTAGATTAGTGCTTTGGCTCTTTGCCTCCTAGACTAGGATTTGATGTTGTAGTATTTTCCTTTGTGCTACAAGTATAAATCCTCATATCTTAGGCATTTCTACAATCTTGTGAAATTGTAAGTCTAGATTTCTAATAAAAATTCAACTCAAACAAATAAATTTCTTCAAATTCAAATGTAAAAGCCCAACCATAGGATAGTTTGGGATGCTCACTTTTCTAGTATCATGAGCATCCCTACTCATCTCTTTGGTTTTGATAACTCTTCCTTTTGATCAATCCCACTTGATTTTCTAAAATAACCAATTGATTGATAGTCCTATCTTTGAAATCTTTGGAGACAATGATCATTTACCTTAATCAAGAGTATATTCCTAAGGAATCATTCCTTAAGATGTAATTAACTATGGGGCTCCCATGGAACTTAATGAAACGACTTAAATAAACCCTACTTTACTTTTCCATGTGGGGAAAGATCTGGTACTAAGACCCATTGGCCTTGGGAGTCCTTATTAAGTGATTAGGTCCATTGTAGATGACTTCTCTCAAGATAGTACATTGTTTCCTCAATGTCATACCCAATCATCTAAGTACATTCTGATCACGGGTCCCTCACATATACACACAAATATAAAACACCACATAACAAAAAATAAATACCATAGATTTTGACTCACTGGGATGGTTCCTCTCTCCATCTTTGTAAATGATCATTGTCTCCAAGTATCGATAGTGATTTGTATTTATGAGTCCGAGACTATCTTCTTTGTTGGCACTTAGCTCATTTCATTCTTAAGCTAAGCTAGCCAACATCTTTAGGTTTTAGGACCTCACTCCATGTAGGTCTTAAAACCCCTATTGGGTCCCCAATAGGTGAAAATAAAATTTAACCAAAAGAGATGATTAAAGACCTTTTGAACCTCCTTACCATTTCTATGGTAAGGTAAGGTTCATTCTAAATAATAAAAATAAATCCTTTATAAAATATCACTTTTCAAAAGCACTTTCCCAAAGTTCACATAATAAAAAATACAAAATATATAACTCAACCCATCTAACAATCCTGATTACATGTAGATTCTTTTCAAAATTAAAATCAAAATCATCTTTCAAAAGCACATATTTGAAATGAACATCTTCATTCAATATACCCAAATTTATTGAATGAAGGTTTCATTTCAAATAAAATCATTTCATAAAATTGAAACTCCACTCAATATATCTCATATGTTGAAGTTAGAGTTTCTTTCTTTTCAGAAGCACATATTTAAAAATAAGAATCCTCATTTAATATACCTAAATTTATTGAATGAAGATTTCATTTCCAAATAAAACCATATCATAAAATTGAAACTCCACCCAATATATTCCATATATATTAGAGTTGAGTTTCTTTCCTTTTTCAAAGCAAAATTTGAAAATAAGCATCTTCATTCAATATATCCAAATTTGTTGAATGGAGGTTTCATTTTCAAATATAATCACAACATTTGAAACTCCACTCAACACATTCCGCATGTGTTAAGTTGAATTTTCTTCTTTTCAAAAAAGCAATAATACACACACAAAAATTTTATCTTTGAAAATAAAATATGATTGACTTCCATTTACATACCCAAATTTGTTAAATGAAAATCTCCTTTGCAAAAATCATGAAAATCTAAATACATTGAAATCCCATTTGAGATACCCAAATTTGTGAAAGCTTCATTTTTAGAAAGAAAATTGAAAATAAATTATTCTATTTAACACACCATATTTGTTAAGCAGAATCTCTCCTTTCAAAAATAACACAAAATTAAAACAAACAAAAAATAAACATTTGGACTTTACTTTATACACAAATTTGCTAAGTAAAGATCTCATCTTCAAAATCAAAATAAAATCAAACACATTTGGGCTTTATTTAGCATACAAATTTGTTAAGTAAAGATCTCATTTTTTAAAATCAAAACAAAATCAAATACATTTGAACTTTATTTAGCATACACAAATTTTATAAGTAAAGATCCTATTTTCAAAACCAAAACAAAAATCAAACACATTTGGGCTTTATTTAGCATACACAAATTTGCTAAGTAAAGATCTCATTTTCAAAATCAAAATAAAAATTAAATTTGGGTTTTATTTAGCATACACAAATTTTCTAAGTAAAGATTCCATTTCTAAATTCACACATGATACATCATGCAAACAAAAAAATTATTTTCAAATATCTCATTTAGCATACCCAAATTTGCTAAATAATCAAACAAAATCAATTGACCCTCATTTAACATACTCAAATTTGTTAAATAAAGGGTCTCCAAACATAAAATCAAATTCAAATATGAACCAATGGAAGCATCAAAAGTCTATCCAAAATATTTGAACCCATTCAAACATATACAAATTTGGTGAATGTGGATTCTAAACTCAAATGAACTCAAAATCTCTCCTCCAAGTTATTCAAAATCTCTCCTAAATTTCACATCATTGAGTGTGAGTTCAAACTCTAAATAAAATCTAAAAAGTCAACAGAATACCAAGGTAGAAAATCTGATTTGACTTTGTTTTCAACAATTGCAGAATTCCAATTCAGTTTCAACTCAACCTAGTTAGCCTTGTCAGTATAGTACAAATGGATTCACAAAAGTATGTGTTCAACTTCCCTTGAGATGGATTTGGCCTTGGATGCCGACTTCCCCAAACTTATTTTTCTCATTTAATACATTTTGGTCAAGGATTTGAGGGAGCATGGATTACTTGTGAGGGGGCAACCCACACCATTGTTAGCAAGGATGTTGTGATTGGGTAGAAGCCAGTCATCCTTATTGAGATGCCTTCAGATTTTGAGTTTCCCTCAGAAGAGGAAGGTGGTAAGTTCCCACATCTCAGTTCATTGCCTACATATTTTTCCCATCATCCTTGTTGGGCTAGTACCCACTCATTATCCTCTCTAAGGGAAGGCTATCTTGGCTTGGGGATAGTCTCCCCTACCTTTGAGGTAGGGTCTAGCTCTCGTACTGCTCCACCTAGCCAAACTCAGTGCCATAATAGGAGCTGCAAGATCAAGTGACACCATGTGGGCATTAAGGAGATGAGTATCTCACATTGCGGAGGGGTCACCAGTAGTTTCTCTTTGCTTACTCGACAAGTTTCATCCATTTTTTGGCTCTAAAGGAGAGGAAGATGTCGAGGATTATATCACCTCCACCTCTAGTTCATTATGAGACATCTATAGAGATAGGAGAAGGTCATATATCTTTGGCCTCAAGATAGTTTTACACCAAGTTGGCGGCTTATGACGGGTAGAGTCCAATTTAATTTATCGTTATTCCTTGTAGTGTAGATGAGTAGATCATAGAGAGCGAGAGGCGAGTATCAGTTCATAGTACCAGCAGAGAGAGGCAAAGATATGTCAGGCAGTCAACAGCCTCTTCCCTCGTAGATCTTCCGATCTGGGCTTCCGCATCACATCGATAGCATTATATTGATTGGTACCACCCATCATGGGAGGAGCCCCATCGAGGGTGTGGTGTTGTCTCCATCACTACTCCACATCCACTATCTCTAGTTCGTTCCATCTTCTAATTCCACCCAAAGCCATGAGAGTGGCATCGGGGAGAAAGCCCCGGTGATCCAGTGGCCAAGGGATCCCACTTCATCTACTCCACAGAGGAGAGTGAGTTCTCCACCCACCTTCTACTTGGTTGTGAAGAGAGCGACCTCATAACATCATAGTGTACCACCACCACCATCACCTCATCCTATATGGATATAACAATGTAAGGGGAAGGGGATAGTTATTGTCACCATGAGATTCCCCAGGCAGACTCCACCCATAGCAGTTGATAGTCATGAGCATATGTCTTCCAGTGAGTATAGCCCTCACAGGGTGAGCACTCTAGTAGCGGGGAAGGTCAATTGTATCTCCATTAATGAGCATGATCCCACCACGGTGACATGTATTTGTGCGGCATAGTTAGGCCTCCTTGGATGACATCTTGGCATATTTTCTAAAAGAAAGAAATCATAGGGTATGATTGGTTTGACCTCAAAGAGGAGAAGGTTAGCTTCAATCCTGACGAGAATGATTTGTTGGAAGACTGAGTTACACATGGTTGATACTAGAGGTTCCTCCTTGAGATCATCATAATTTGGAAGGTGTTGCGGTGAACGATGATGCTATTCGACCCAACACCTCCTTCAACAACTTAAGAAAAAAAGATGAAGATTGATAGGATGGGAAAGAGAGTTGAAGATTTGTTAGTTCTTGCACTTAATCAAGCTCAGCAGTTCACCATTGTGTGGAGGCTGGTCGACTTATGTGCATATCTGGTTCAACCAAGAGTTCACCTCCAATAGAGCAGGCGATTACTAGGTATAAGAAGGTAGTGGGCCTACCTCCATACAAGAAAAGACATCAAACTCATGGTTGAACAACAAGTGAAGAAGCCGTGCAGCAGGTGGTTCATCGTTCAAGGGTAGACCTACCCGGAGGAATTGATGTTATCAATATCCTAAGGTTTTAAGCCTCCTTCTTTCAAAAGTTTTGATGGCAATGGGAACCCTCACCAACATATAGCACACAGCATTTGTATGTTGGTGATAATGATGAATTATTGTTCCATCTCTTTTTGTATAGCGGCATAGCTTTTTATTGGAACTTTCCCAATGATTGTGATGAGTTTTTTAGTTGGAGCAACTTTTTTATTAAGAGATTTTTGGAGCTCAACAAAGGTTAATTGTGGGTGATCTTGTTGTAGCTCAACTCCAGATGCTCCTTGTTTATTACATTCTTAGATGACATAATTTAAGCATGAAATGTGAACCACAGCTGTATCTACAACATGCTATTGAAATTCTATTAAAGAATATTCATGGCTCAGTCTCCTTCATGCTTAAAGGTTTCACCATTAAGACATTTGAGAAGTTAATCAACAAGGCAGCTAGTCTATAATGGGAGGCCAAACAATTGCCTTTTCCAGATCTATCATTAAAGCCAAAGCCAAAGCCTATAAAAAAAGCTGAGGGTAGCATTAGATAAGGGGAAGCAATGAGCTAGAGATCAGTATGAGAGACCTCGAGCTCAACAATCTTTGTTTCCACCTTCTTTACCACCACCTCGACCATCTTATCGCCTCAGCATCCATGGCCTTCCTCCTCCACCATACCCTCACGATACACCCCCTAGGTAGCTATCACCCACCTACTCTTTGGATAAATTAAACAAACCTTATTCATTTAAGAGGGAGGTAGTCAGGAAAATTCTTAAGAACTCTTAAAGAAACTGTTCAAATGAGCTGGGAAAGTGGGCAGAGTAATGATCTAACTTTTCCCTACCATATGAGCCATGGCCATGGAGGATTTCTTTACATTTAAGGACTAACTTGAGCATAGCTACAAGTCAGGGGCTATAGTAATCCTTAAGGAATATCTAGTAGAACAACCATCCATTTCTATTAAGATAATCCTTGGGGATACATGTGATCCTCTCAAAATAAAAGAAGGTTGTGATATCTCTTTATCCCGAACCTCTATAAAGATCATTTCTAAAATCAAGAAACTTTCCTTACAGGTGCCTGAGGCAGCTTAAACCTCCAACATTAAGAAAGGTTCACAAGTTTCCAATAATAACTTGAGGAAAGTAGCTCGTGATAGCGGCGACCCATACTTGCATGGGATAACCAAGTAGAGCAACCATCGACTGAGTCCAGCCTCCATTCCATCATTGTAGCTACTACTTCAGTCGACACTCCTACTTCAGCTAATTCTTCTTCTAGTAGACATCTTATATTAGTGGATGAGGGCATCAAATTCATCACCCCACTTACTTTACTAAATTTTTACCTATATCTCCTTTTAAATCTAAATCAAGGAAGAAAGCTAGTTTGAATTATACATGTCACTTGGGTTATCGATTCTACTCCTTTAAAACTCTTCAAGTAATAATTGTAATAACTCATCATCCTCTTTCTTATTCAGAGATGGACATTTCTTTTCTAAATAATATGGGTTCACCTCTTGAGAGAGACTTGGAATCATCGATTCTATAGGAGAAGTTGTAGGTATGCGAGTAGGTAGAACTTTCTATTTAGCCATCTCATGAAGTCTCAATCTTCATAGTGGCAAAGTTCTACCTCCTAGCACCTCAAGATAAGGGTAAATAAGTCATTGGTTCTAGATGAAGCCCTCCAGATGCTCCACCCATGGATATGCTTGGAGGACCAACCCGAGTTGACTATAATATCGCCTCACGAGAAAGTTGCCGCTAAACTAAGCATATATGATGCCTTGTCTTATCCCAATATGAGGAAATAATTAATCAAGACCTTCTTGATCCAAAATATGCTTAGCTTAGTGACCACTATTGGAGGAGGCACATTAAGAGAAGCCCAAAGTCACATTCAGATGAAGACCTTCTTCTGGGGATATGGAGCACAACGGTCCCCTTTACATGACAGTGGACATGAGCAGATTCAGACTTTCTAGGGTTTTGGTATATCCATGTACATTAGTGAACATTACCCTCACCTATTTGAGGATTGATATCTCTGAACTCTTAGGAAATCAGATGATGTTGAGAGGATTCAATGAACAGGGCGAGAGGGCTTTAGGCTCCATAGTGTTACCTTTGGAAATAGGTGATTGGAAGACTGAAGCCAAGTTCTATATAATTGATTTGAATACATCATTCATTGCTTTGCTCGGTAGGCCTTGGATACACCATAACAAGATGGTTCCATTCTCTCTTCATCAGTGGATCAAGTTTTGAAGATATGGAATCAAATACTATGTCAAAGGAGATGAAAAGCCATTCTATATTAGAGACGTTGAGATATATGAGATCGCGACCTACTATCTTGCTCAAAATTAAAATATTTATTCTCATAGACTTAGCCAAATTTTGAATACAAAATAAAAAGAAAAAGAAGTAAAAGAAAAGAAAAAAGAAAAGAAAAGAAAAGGAAAAAAAAGAAGTGGTGAGTGAAAGAGACAGGAAGAGGTAGACCCACATCTTACATTCCACCCATAGTTCATTCCACCATACAAGCATATGTGTAGGATGACTTGACCTCCACTAGGAAAAGGTAGAGGTAAAAATAGAGGCAGTTCTAGAGGTGGATGATCCCATGGTTGGCGACCCATAGGGGGCTTATTCTAGTTCAGAGCACTGCTATTCACATAGACTTGGAATCCAGCTCGGAGGACGAGTCTCATGTGATTAGCACACCAGCCAACCCCTCTCAGTGGGCTCATTGGAGGTGACACTCTAGCCAAAAAATGACGAAGATTATGCCTCCAAGCAAAGCATAAATGTATTCGAATCAAGATTATGTAAAATTATTAGACAACAGTTGAGAACCTTAGCTCTAACCCCACTTTCTTCTCAAAAAGTTGACAGTTTGGTAGTTAAGGAAGCCCTTAGATCTTCCATGGATGTCAAGGCAAAGAGATTTCTATTGGGATCATCATCCTCAAGTCCAGAAGCAGATGTAGAACTTGAGGATAATTCATATAAAGATTTAATAGAATTATCTTTTGATTGGTACTTGCCTTGTGTTCATAATCTTGCAAAGAAAGGTTTGATTACTTACACATGGTAGGCACATGTTCGAGTATTTCAAGAAGTGGGAATAAAGGCATGGATGCACAATCAAGACCGACTAGGATTTGGTATGGGTCTCGATGATGATGATTTCTTGCTAGTTGTCACCAATCATCGATAAATCTTCTCAAACCATACTAACTCTTATGAGGAGGTGTGTTTAGAAACTTCAGATGATCTTGATGATCTTCAAATTAAAGATGCACCTCTAGAATATGAAGAATAAATCAATTCAACTATCGACAATCTCAAAGAAATCAACTCCGGGACAGAAGAAGATCCATACCCCATATACATTAGTTCTCTGTTGAATGAAGAAGAAACTAATGACTTAGTTAGGCTATTGATTGAGTTTAAAGACTACTTTTTATGGAGCTATGAAGAGATGCCCAGATTATCTCCTAACATGGCAATCCACAAAGTAATAGATACCTAACCCTATCAAGCAAGCTCCTAGGCTCATTATTAGAAATTGAACAATAGGTCATTTAAAGTCAAGAAATTGATCAATGTTGGCTTTATCGGGAAGAAAAATACCTACAGTTGTAATGTCATCCCGATTAAGAAGAAGAATGGCCAAATTGCATATGCATGATTTTAGGGACTTAAATAAGGCATATCCTAAGGATGAATTTCTACTTTCTATACCAGAGTTAATGATGGACATTGCCTCATCTCATGCAATATTCTCTTCATGGATGGGTCATCACATTACCAAATCAAGATGGCCCCCGAGGATGAGAGGACTTTTTGAACCCCAATCAAAATTTATTATTATAATGTCATGCTCTTCAGCCTTAAAAATGCTAGTGCTACTTGCTAGTGGGCCATGACTCATATTTTTTATGAACTCATTCATCATCAAGTAGAATACTATTTCGATGATCTAGTTGTCAAAACTAAAGAAAAGGGAGACCATCTCTTTGAGAGTAGTTTTGAATGGTTAAGATAATTCAATCTCAAAATGAACCCCTTGAAATATGCATTCGTGAAGCTTGGAAGTTCCTTGGGTTTGTTGTCCGACAGGAATAGAGATAGACCAAAGATCAAAGCTATCTTAGAAATGCCACCTCCTAAAGTCTAACTCAACTCAGATCATTCTAAGGCGGTTGGCATATCTAAGATGCTTTATCTCCAATCTATCAGGGAGATGCAAGCCATTTTCAACACTTGTCAAAAAGGATGCCAAGTTCAAGTGGGATGACAAGTGTATGCTTTTGAAGACATCAAATTTGGTGAAGCCACCTAGTTCTAGCATATCGGGCAAGCCACTTATCCTCTACACTTGCATTGGATGACTCTCTATTGTTTGTTGGCCAAACCAATGATGAAGGGAAGGAGAACACTCTCTACCTCGCGTTGATCCCTCTGAAGAAATCTACCCACCTATTGAGAAATATTGTCTAGCTTTAATCTTTGTATCCCAAAAGCTACGGTATTACATGCTTTCTCATAAGGTAAACTTGATTTCAAGAACCAATCCACTATAGTATCTCATGACATGACTGACATTATCTAGACAGTTGGCATATTGGTCCATGATTTTGTCACAGTTTGACATCATATACCCTCATGCGGTGAAAGGATGACACTAGTGGATTTCTTAGCGTGCACTTCTGATTCCCGCTTAATGATGACCTCCCGATGAACAAATCATGAACTTAGGGACACTAGCATTCATGGGAGATGTATTTTGATGGTGCTTCCTTTCAAAAGGAGAAGAACCATGATCTACTCTTCAAGAAAGGTAGGGGTATAAATAATCCTTTAAACTCTAGATGATGTGATGAGATTCTCATACTATCTCTCTAATCCATGCACCAATGAAGCGAGTATGAGGCTTTGATTGCAACCTAGAGTTAGCTATTATGTATGTGTCAAAAGCATCAACATATAGATTCTCTGGTCATCAACATTATGGGTCCTATAAGGTTATAAAACCTAAGCTTCATTACTACCATGAGTACACCATGAAGCTGTTGGCCCAAATCCAGGTCACCATCTACAAGATTCCTCGAGGAGAGAATGCAGTAGCAAAGCTTGCCAAAGAATTGGCATGTTTGGAGGATGAGTCCATTCCAATAAGGGTCCAAAATAGACAAGTCATCCCTTATTGCTTAACTCCTCAAGTGATTCTCTCTTAAAGGGGAGGTTGTCATTGTCAAGAAAGACGAGGAGCTAGATTGGAGAAAACCATTCATAGATTACTTGACTAGAGATAAACTACCTCAAGAGAAATCATAAGCCCATCAGACGAAGCAGAGAGCTCACTCTTATGCTCTCATGGATGGCACCTTATACCGATGATCTTTTGATCAAATGTGGTTATGTTATTTAGACAAACATAAAGCATGTAAGATCATCACTGAGGTACATTAGTCTATGTGGAGTGCATCAATTTGGTCCAAGATGAAGCAAAGATCAAGACTTGGATGTTACTTGATTACACGGATGTGGATGTAGGATGCCACCAATGTCGGTGCGGTGTTCCTACAAACACAACATTCTACATCCTACTCATGGCCATTTGAGTGTTGGGTACTACATAGTGGGTCCAATTGATCATCTTTCTTCAAGGGTCATCAATTCATCCGCCATTGACTACTTTTCCAAGTGGGGAGGTAATAGGAGGTCAGCTGCTAGTTCTTTAAACCATATCTTATATAAGTTTAAGGTTCCTCAACAAATTATATTCGATAATGTGCATTCAAGAGCACCAAAATCAACTTCAGGGTGTATAGATTGGAGATACTCCACTATCTACTATCCCAGGGCAAATGGCCTAGTAGAAACATTCAACAAAACTCTCATCTAGATACTAAAGAAGACATTCGATGACAATAAGCGATAGTGGCATGAGCAGCTAGTTGAAGCTTTGTGGGCATACCATACCACATACAGAACTCCAACCCAATCTACCCCATTCTCTTTGGTGTATGGGTTACCATTAGGTTCTCTCCCATCACTAAGGCAATGGGTAGTAAAATCACTTTAGAAAACATGATGTTGTGGTTAGAAGAGCTCAAGGTTTGGAGAGAGTACAGGGCATGCCATAACCTCGAGTTATACAAAGCTCACAACAATGGTCCCTAGAGCTTTTCAAGTAGGGAGCTTGTTTTAGTTCTAAGGAGACCATTGTTGCTGAAGATGGGAGGCAAGTTTGAACCCTGGGAAGGCCCTTTTCATAGATAAGGCCTACCAAGGATCTTATCAACTTATTAATTATAAAGGAACACTGCTTCCAATCAATGGGCTCTATTTGAAAAAAACTATTCAAAATCATGTTTGAAAATAATTATCTTCAAAATTCCATTCCAATTCATCAAAATATTCTCTTCATTATTGTTTGCTTGTAATCTACCATGGCGTGTTTAGGATAAGTGTGAGAACTTAGGCATCTATCCTTCCCTCCCAACATGAACACAATAACAAACACATATCTTTTGTATTGAGCTATTTTTATGGAGCAAGCCCTTCATGGCACTCACTCATTAAGCTTGCTAGGTGTGATACTACCTTGCTATCTGTCACTTGATGTGCCTTGTTAATTGGTAAGTCTTGTGTTGGTGGTAAGCTAGCCAGTGTTGACTTTGTTTAAGAGGATGTAAGCCTACATGCTTTCTTCTTGAACTAGCCATCATGCATTAACTAGGTTCAGTATATTTTGAGGCTTAGGATAAGTCCCCCAGAGACTCCTTTCCTATCAACTAATTTTGAGTTGATATAAATCCCCCAATGGCATTCACTCAATAAGTCCCTAGGATTTAGTACCCATCGGCGAGATAGACTATCAGAAATCAATTCATTGAAGGGATGTGAGTCCCGATGCTTTCTTCCTAGCTAATTGTAAATGAGGCACCTAGGTTGGTTGATGTTTGCTATCGCTGACTGACTCAGTGGATATACTTGGAAAATATGAGTCCCCACTTTCTCCTTGAGTTGGCCACCAAATACTTATAGACATTATCTTCTTTGGGATCAAGATAACCCCTTAGTGGCCCCTCCCCCATGAACTCTATTTGGATCATGTCCTTTGACTCATTTGACACTACTCATGCTACTCTTGGATTGGATAGTCCCCCTTTCCTAGTAACCTCCCTTGTGGTTGAGAATTTGTTCAGATGCATATTCTCCTTGACCAATAAATCGAGATAGGTCTAGGTTGATATAAGCTCTTTCGCAATGTGATCCCTCACAAACCAATACGGTCCATGATAAAAAAATAAACAAATTTATTTTTGGATTAGAATTCAAGCCCCAAAGGCCCCTTTCCCAAGCGCATCCTATCTTTAGGGGCGGGCACAAAACTCCTATAGGAATTGTCTGACAACACTTGAGTTGAGATAAGTCCCCGGGTCGGCACTCTCCCTGTAGTCACCCTTAGGTCAAGTTTAATCTATTTTTTCATAAACAGGTTACCCCAGCAGTCATTTTGCTATGGAAGATATAAGTCTACTACGTATTCTTTCTAGCATTACTATCGCAAACCAATGAGTAGCCTTAGGTTGGGTTGACATGTTACCTTGCTAATGTAATGCCTAGTGGTCTTTATTTAGGAAAGATGTGAGTCCCCATGCTTTCTTCCACGAATTAACCACTGAAAGGCACTCATTTGGTTGGATAGTTCTCCCCTCGGCTGAGAAGATACTCCTTTTGGATCGGTAAATCTGAAATAGGTCAAGGCTGACATGGCCCCTACTTAGTGCAGTCCATTACAAACTAATGGGATCCACCAAATATAATTAAAATGAAGTTAATTTTGACTATCTTTGAGGATTTAAGTCCCCAGAGGCATTCACTCGGTAGTCATTTGATTGGGTTTCATTGCCTCACCAATTGATCACCCTGATCCCTACTTTGGAGGATATAAGTCTACTGCTTTCTTCCTAGTCATTTGCACAGAAAGGCAACTCTTTGGTTGGATAGCCTTACCATGTGGTTGTAGACTACCCTTTGGATTGATAAATCAAGTAGGCAAGGCCGACATGGCCCCCTACCGGTGTGGTCCATTGCAAACTGACAGATCCATCTCAAAATTCAAAATTTTAAAATTTGAAACAAAATCAACCCTCCTCCCAATGGAGTCAAATTAAATAATCAAATCAATTAGCTTATCCTCAGTGAGATGCAAATCCTTTTAATCTCCCTAGTGGAATCAATTTAATCCAACCCGAACTTGCTCCCTTAGTAGAGGGTTCATTCATATCCCGGTGGATTCCAAATTTTAATCCCCAAGTGGATTTCACAATCTCATCCCCTGGTAGATGACTTGAACTGTTTCCCTGGAAGGTTCACATACTCCATCTTATTTTTTTTTAACATGAGTAGAGTCACATTGCACTAAGCTTGATTCCTTTACACCTTGGGTTTGGGGTAGATCATTCTATTAGAACTTGTGATCGTTTGTTGATCATCTTGGTCAACACTAATATGTGTGGTATGCCTTGTCAGTCACACCACACCTATTGGGTGCCCTTTGTTGACCTCACTTTGGAGTGAGCTTTCAATTTCTTCATCATAAACATAAGACTCCTCTAGACACTAAGAGTTTCTTAGTCTTAAGACACTAAGAGTTTCTTAGTCTTAAGACACTTCTAGTGGTGAACACTTAACCTATAGACTTAGAAGAGTTAGCCATAGGAATAGGTTATGCCTTAGGGGTATCGGAGAACTTTCTTATCCTATGGCTTGAACCCAATCCTTGCTTCCATCTTTCAAACCAAACTTCAAACCCAAATCTTAAATCAATTCCAACTCAATTGATTTTCTCAAATCTTCAATCAAATCCAAAATCTTTTCTAAGCCCTTTGATTTTACCTTATGGACTTAGCTCAAATCAAATCTTAAACTAATTCAAATCCAATTTATTTTTCCAAATCATAAATCAATTCTAAAATCCAAATCAAATGATTGAAACCCATGATTGAATTCAAATCCCAAAATCTTTCCTAAGCCCTTTGATTTCATCTTATGGACTTAACTAAATCAAATCCAAATCACTCCGAACTCAAAATATTTTCTTATAACTCATTTATATTCTCATTTATATTCATAAATATAAATGACATATAAATTCAAATAACCAAAACTAAATTTAAAACTCAAATTCAAATCCAACTTAAATCCAACTTAAATCTAACTTATACTCTTTCGGTCAAATCTTTAAACTTAGCCAAATCATTCTCAAATCAATCCAAACCTTTGGATTTTCTCTTCAAACAATCATTCCTTCAATCACATATAAACATAAACTACAATCACCAAACCAAAATCAAACCCATGTTCACCCATTTGACTTGAAATTATTAAATGAATTGAAACTCATTTGACTCTAAATCACTTGCAATTGGATTTATATTTCCATCATAAGTCCATATGTGAGTTCAACCAAACTTGAATCAAGCCCTGAACAAGCCAATTGACCCACTTAGGCTCACTTGATCCAAAGTGACCTAAAAGACCTTTTTTGAGCAAAATTCTAATCCAACTCAAATTGGATTGAACTAAGCTCATCTAAGCCTCACATTATGATCAATCATCTTAGGATGATCAATCACTCAAATTGGGTCAAACTAAGTCAAACCTAACATTTGACCAAGTCAACACTTAGCAAATAAAACTTAAATAAACCAAAATTTATTATAAGCCAAATTGGTTGAAACCATTGATCTAAACCAATCTATAATCAATGATTGAACTTGACCAAATCGATTGAGAGCCAAACCAAGCCTAATTGGCCACTTGACCTAAGTTGACCCAAATTGACCTAAAAGTTAAAATGGATCAAATCTTGATCTAAGCCAAATTAATTGCAATAAATGGGTCAAATTCATTCTAAATTGATTGTTGAACTTGACAAAGCTTAAATTGACCAATTGGACCCAACCTAGCCCAATTGACCATGAACCCAACTTGACCTAAAAGGTCAAATCAACTTGAAATGAAACTAAACTAAAATTGATTGAAAACAAAACTTGCAATACATTTCAAATGATCAACTAAGCCTAAACCAACCCATGACCTAACCCAATTGGGTCAAATGGGTCAAATTGGTCAACTTGACCCATTTGACCTAAATAAACCTAAATAAACCAAAATAAAATATAAACCAAATTGAACCAAACCAATGATACCTCTGGGATTATCGAATGATCATTTAGAGCCACTATAGGGTTTATCTTGATCCCAAGATGATAATGTCTATAAGTATTGTAGCCAACTCAAGGAGAAAGCATGGGGACTCATATTTTCCAAGTGGTATATCCACGGGTGAGTCATTTGTCGACATAGTAACATCAACCAACTAAGGTGCCCATCGATTTGACAATCAGCCTAGATGAAAGCATTGGACTCTCAACCTCTATAATAGAGCTGATTGGATAGTTTGTCTTCCTGGGTGTTATGACATGGGGAGACTCGAGTGAATGCCACTAGGGACTTATACCAACTCGAGTAGTCAATAGAAAGGAGCCTGAGGGACTTATTCTAAACTACCAATACACTCGACCTAGTTAGTGCATGATGGCTAGTTCATGAAGAAAGCATGTGGCTTACATCCTTAAAAAAAGTCAGCATGAGGTAGCTTACTAATTGTGCAATGAGGTCTAACAAACTAACAAGGTGCTCGTTGGTTTGCAATGGTTAAGTCAGGAAGAAAGCACGGGGACTCACATCCGCCAGACAAATGACCATTTAAGGTGACACATTAGCAAGGTAGTATGTCAGCCTAACCTAGAGCAACTAATGAGTGAGTGCCAAAGGGGGCTTTCTCTCACATCAAAATAGCGAGATAAAAGATGTGTTTATTTTTTTTTATTTGAAGACAGAGGATCGCTTGGGTTCTAACCTAACTTAGTTGTCTAGTCAAAATAGGATGCCTTTTGGGTTCTCCCACACTTATACTAAGTGGGGAATCATGTTTAATTTGTGTTCGCATTGTGATAGAAGGATAAGATGCCTCTTGGGTTCTCGTACACCTACCCTAAGCACATCATGAAGGATTCATAAATAAGCAAATAATGCTTCAAAAGAAGAGAATATTTTGATGAATTGGAATGGAATTTTTGAAGATAATTATTTTTAAACATGATTTTATGGGTAGTATTTCTTCAAAAGAGCCCATTAATTGGAAGCATCGGGTGTTCCCTTTACAATCAATAAGTTGAGATCCTCCTTGGTAGGCCTTCTCATGACAAGGGCCTTCCCAAGTGGGTTCAAACTTGCCTCCCATCTTTTGATGGGCAATAATTAGTCTCCTTAGAACTAAAATAAGCTCTCTACTTAAAAGCTAGAGGCACCACTTGTTGTGAGCATGAATCATCTTGGCTTTTGCGACTTGAGGTTCGGCATGCCGGTAGATGTCTCTCCTCAAATCTTTGAGCTCTTCCCACAACTCACTTTCCATTATGTTCTGTAGTGACTTTACTACTCATTATTATTCTTAGTGCTGGGAGCTAAACTTCTAATGATAGAATGGCTTGGGACCCATAAGAATGGTGGGTGGGTTGGAGTTCTATGTGGTGTGGTATGTCGGCTTCAACTAGCGCACATCCCTTTGTTCTTTGTTGTCATCAAGTGCCTTCTTTAGTATCTGGATGAGAGTTTTGTTGAATGTTTCTACTAGGCCATTTTCTCTGGGATAGTAGATGGCAGAATATCTCTAATCTATACTACATATTTTAGAAAAGCTGTTGATCTTGGTGCTTTTGAATGCAGTACCATTATCAGATATAATTCATTAAGGTACCCTGAACCTATATACAATATGGTTCTTAAAAAATTGGAGCACATGCTGAGTTGTGACCTCTTTGGGTGGGATTGCCTCCACCCACTTGGGCAATGGCATTTAAGATCGATGACCCTTAGAAGAAGGAGGATTGAACCCACTCTATGTCAACACTCAAATGGCCATGAGGATGTAGGATGTAGAATGTTGGGTGGTTGATGTAGACACCATTTTCATTGATGGCATCTCTAGCTACATTCATGCTGTGATCATCGAAGGTTAGTAGTATCCTAGTCTTTTGATCTTGGCTTTCATCTTCAAACTGGATTGGACCTAAATGTACCTCGGTCATGATCTTATGGGCTTCATGTATATTTAAACAGCGCAGTCACATTTGATCGAAAGATCGTCGGTACAAGGTGCCATTCATGAGAGAATAGGAGAGAGCTCTCTGCTTCATCTGATGGGCTTGTGATTTCTCTTGAGGTAGTTTTCCTGTGTTCAAGTAATCTATGAATGGTTGCCTCCAATCCAGCTCCTCATCTTTGTGAATGATAATCTCCCCTTCAAGAGAATATCTCAATGAGTTAGCATCAATAAAAGGACTTATCTATTTTGGACCTTTATTTGAATGGACTCATCTTCTGACATGTCAATTCCTTGGCGAGTTTGGCCAAAGCATATCTACATTCTCTCCTCGAGGACCTTGTAGATGGTGACCTCAGGATTTGGGCCGACTTCATGGTGTTCTCTCCTCAAAGCTTAGGTTTTAGAACCTTATAGGACCCAACAATCGGTTGATGACGAATCCCCATAGATGTTGATGCTTTTGACCTTTGTAATAGTTGACTCTACGACAATCAAAGCCTCATTCTCTACTTCATTATTGGTGCATGGATTAGAGAGATCATAATCTCATCACATCGTGGCCTGGAGTTAAGAGAACCATTTTGATTGCTACCCCTGCCTTTCCTGAAGAGTATATCATGATTCTTCTCCTTTTTGAAAGGAAGCTGCACCATCAAAATACATCTCCCAATGGCGTTGTCAACCTCCCTAAGTTTATGATTTGTTCATTAGAGATCATCACTCATCAACTAGTGTCTAAGAAATCCATCCTTTCACCACATGGAAGGGTATAAATGTAATATCAAATTATGAGAGAATCATGGACCAACATGCCAATCATCCGGATAACATCAATCATGTCATGAGATACTGTAGTGGATTGTTTCTTGAAATCAAGTTCACCTTATGAGAAAGCATAAAGTGTTATAGATTTTGGGATGTGAAGATGAGAGCTAGGTAATTTTTCTTAATAGGTGGTAGTTTTCTTTTAGGATCGATGATGGTTGAGATAGTAGAGAGCATTCTCTTTCCTTTTGTCATTAGTTTGGGCCAACAATACACCAAGGGAGTCATCCAATGTAGCGGTGTAAAGGATAAGTGGCTTTCCCGAGATAGGGGCTACTAGAATTGGCGGCTTCACCAAATACTGCTTGATGTCTTCAAAAGCATGCTGGCACTTATCATCCCACTTGAACTTAGCATCCTTTTGACAAGTATTGAAAATGGCTTGCATCTCCCCGATAGATTGGAGATAAAGCATCTTAGATATGCCAACCGCCCTTGGAAAGATCTAAGTTGAGTTAAACTTTTAGGGGGTGGCATTTCTAAGATAGCTTGATCTTTTGGGTATATTTCTATTCTTCGATGTTAGACAACAAACCCAAGGAACTTCCCTGAAGCTACTCTGAATGCACACTTCATGGGGTTCATTTTTAGGTTGAATTATCTTAACCGTTCAAAAACTACTCTTAAGTCGAAGAGATGGTCTTCCTTTTCTTTACTTTTGACTACTAGATCATCAATATAACATTCAACTTGATGATGAATGAGTTCATTGAAGATCTGAGTCATGGCTCTATGTAGCGACATTTTAAGGTTGAAAGGCATGACCGTATAATAATAGATTCTGATCGGAGTTCAAAAAGTAGTGTTTCTTTCATTCTTGGGGGCTATCTTAATTTGGTTGTAGCCAGATAACCCATCCATAAAGTAGAATACTGCATGAGATGAGGCAATGTCCACCATTAATTATGGTATAAGAAGTGAAAAATTATCCTTAGGACATGCCTTATTTAAGTCCCTGAAATCAACACATATGCGAATTTGTCCATTCTTTTTCTTAACTGGCATGATACTGGCTAAACAGGTAGGGTATTTTTCTTCCCTGATAAAGCCAGCATCAATTAGTTTCTTGACTTCAGTAATGCCTTGTTGTTTGATTTCTAATCTCATGTGCATCTAGGAGCTTGCTTGATAAGGTTAGTATTAGGAGATAATCCAGGCATCTCTTCATAGCTCCATGTAAAGTAGCCCTTAAATTCAACTAATAACTAATAAGTCATTGGTTTCTTCTTCATTCAATAGAGAACTAATGTATGTGGTGGATCTTCTTCATCAAGGTTTCTTTCTTTGAGTTATCAATAGTTGAATGGATTTCCTCTTCAAATTCTGGAGGTGCATCTTTGATTTGAAGATCATCTGGATCATCAAAAGTTTTTAAACACACTTCCTCATAAGAGTTAGTATGGTTTAAGAAGAACCTATCAGACTCCAGATGATTAGTGATAATTAAGTAGTAACCATCATTACCTACTGGACCCACTGTACCGAATTCTAGTCCTGGTCTTGATTGTGCATCCCTACCTTTGTTGTTCCATAACATCTCGAAATACTCGACCATGTGTATAAAGAATCAAACCTTCCTTTGCAAGATTATGAGCACAAGGTCAGTACCAATTAAAAGCTAATTCATTAAACTTTATATGTCAGTTCTACATCCGCTTACGGACTTAAGGATGATAATCCCAATAATCTATTTTGCTTGACATTCATGGAAGACACGGGGACTTCCTACTAAACCTTCAACTTTTGAGAAGAAAGTGAGGTTAGATCTAAAGTTCCAAACTACTGTCTAATAGTTTTGCATAAACCTGATTCGAATACATCTGTGCTGTGCTTGGAGGCATGGTGTTTATCACTGTCTAGCTCAAGTGTCAACTCTAATGAAACTCATTGAGAGGGGTTTGCTGGTGTGCTAATCACATGAGACTCATTCTTCGAGCTGGATTCCAAGTCTATGTGAATAGTAGGAGTACTCCTATGAACTAGAACATGGCCCCTGTTGATTGGCCACCAACCAGGGGGTCTTCCACCTCTAGAACTGCCTTTGTATCTGCCTCTGCCTCTACCTAATGGAGATCGAGTCATCCTACCCATAGGTTCATATGGTGGAATGAACTGTGGGTGGAATGTAACATTTGGCTCTACCTCTTCCTTGGTGTCCCTTTCTCACTCACTTATAATTTCTTTCTTCTTTTCTTTATCTTTTTAGTTATCTTTTTATTTTTTTTCTCTTTCTTTATCTTTTGTATTTGAATTTTGACCAAGTTTGCGAGAATAAATATTTTGATTTTGTGGAAGATAGTAGGTCACATCCTCATATATCTCGACCTCTCTAATTGAAAATAGCTTTTCATCTCCTTTGACACCGTATTCGATTCCATCTTTTCAAAACTTGATACACTGATGAAGGGAGGATGAAATCATATTATTCTGGTGTATCTAAGGCTTACCAAGCAAAGCAGTGAATAATGTATTTGAATCAATTATATAGAACTTGGCTTGATCTTCCATCTATTTTCAAAACACTATGAAGCCTAAAGCCCTCTTGCCTTATTCATTGAATCCTATCAACATCATCTGATCTCCTTGGAATGCAGAGATGTCAATCTTTAAATAGGCAAAGGTTTTCAGGCTCATAATGTTCACCAATGCACCAAGATTAACTAAAATCCTAGAAAGTCTGAATCTGCCCATATCCACTGTGATGTAGAGGGGATGATTGTGCTCCATGTTATCTAGAAGAAGGTCTTCGTCAATAAATGTGACTCTAGGCTTTTCTTGAATAATGTGCCTCTATCAAATAGTAGTGCTAAGCATAACGGATCAAGAAGATCCTTGATTAATGATTTCCTCATCTCTTTGGATAAGACAAGGGCATCATATATGCTTAGTTTAACTAGCAACTTTCTTAGGTGAGCGAGGACATTGTAATCAACTCTGGCTAATCCTCCATAAGCATATCCATGGGTGGAGCATCCTGTGGAGGGGCTTCTTGCTTGCTAGTACCAATGACTTATTTATCCTTATCTTGAGGTGTTGCCCTATGAGGTAGAACCTTGCCACTATGGAGGTTGACATTGGCGACCTCTTGTGGTGTTAGTCAGATTCTACCTTGTCGATACCTACAGCTTCTCCCATAGGACCCTTGGAATCAGATGATTTTAAGTCTATCTTAAGAGGTGAACCCATAGTATTTAAAAAAGGAAAGTTCATTTCTGAATCAGAAAGAGAATGATTAAAGTTATTATAATTATTTAGACTTGAAGAGTTTTCTAAAGGAGTATAATCAAATAACCCATCAGAAGTGGCATAGATGTAATTCAAACTAGCTTATTCCTTAATTTCTTAGATTTAAAAAGAGATACATAGTAGAAATCTAGTAAAGTAAGTGAGGTGATTTTAATCATCCTTCATACAAGATGCTACTAGAAGAAGAACTAGGCTAGAGTAGAAGTGTCAAGGAAGTAGTAGCAGTGATAGTGAAATGGAGGCTCGATGGTGGTTGTGCTACTTGGCTATCACAAGCAAGTATGGGCTACTGCTACTATTGTTGAGGTCCTATTTTCTCCAAGTTGTCTTTGGTAACTTGTGAACCTTCCTTGATGTTGGAGGTTTGAGCTATCTCAGGCACCTATAAGGAAAGTTTCTTGATTTTAGAAATAATTTTTTTAGAGGTTTGGGATAAAGAGATATCTCAGCCTTCTTTTATTTTGAGAACTGGATGGTTGTTCCCCAAGGATTACCCTAACAGAACTGGATGGTTGTTCCACTAGATATTCCTTAAGGATAACTATAGCGCCCGACTTGTAGCTATGCTCAATCTAGTCATTAAATGTAAAGCAATCCTCTAAAATATGGCCTAGCATGTGATGGTAGGGGCAAAAGTTAAGATCATTACTCCTGCCCACTTCCTCCGTCTTCTTAGGCTTGGGTAGCTAAAAATCAGGTTTCTTTAAGAGGTTCCTAAAGATTTTCATGTCTACCTCCCTCTTAAATGAATAAGTTTTGTTTAATTTATCCAAAAGAGTAGGTGGATGATACTTGGGGGTATGATGTGTACCACAGAGTATGGTCGAGGAGGAGAACATGTGGAGGTCGCAATGGCCAATAGGATGGCCTAGGTGGTGGTAAAGGAGGTGGAAGTGATGGCTATGGAGCTCGAGGTCTCTCATATTGATCTCTAGCTAGTTGCTTCCCCTTATCCAATGCAACTACTACTCCTAGCTTCTTTTCATGGCTTATGGTTTGGCTTTGATGATGATCTTGAAAAGGTAACTATTTTGCCTTTTCTTGTAGACTAGCTGCCTTGTTAATTAGCTTCTCAAATGTCTTAATGGTGAAACCTTTAAGCATGAAGGAGACTGGGCCATGAATATTCTTTAGTAGAATTTCAATAGCATCCTGTTCAAATAGTTGTGTTTCACATTTCATACTCAAATTATGCCATCTAATAATATAATCAATAAGAGACTCACCAGGATGTTGTTATGCTACAATGAGATCACCCACAGTTACCCTTTGCTGAGCTCCAATAAACTTCTTAACAAAGAGTTGCTCCAACTCAATAAAAGTCTTCACTAAATCGTTGGGGAGTTCAGCGTACCAATCAAAAGCTATGCCTTCTAAACTGCTGATAAAGAGATGAAACAATAGTGCATCACTATCAACATTGCAACAGCTGGCTCTGAAGTGTGCTATATGCTAGTGAGGGTTCCGCTGCCATCAAAACTCTTGAAAGAAGGAGGCACAAAACCCTTAGGATATTGAATAACATCAAATTTCTTTAGGTTGGGTCTACCCTTTGGAACTGATGAACCACCTCAGGCTTGCACCACTGCTTCCCTCACTTATTGTTCAACCATGAGTTTGATATCCTTTTCTTATATGGAGGTACTATCCACTACCTTCCTATACAAGTTGCACGCTCGCTCTACCGGAGGTGAACTCTTGGTTGATCCAAGACATGCATTCAGCCCGCCCACAATGATATGTGTTGTCGGAGCTTGATCAAGTGCTAGAACTACCACTAACAAATCTTCAAGTCTCTTTCCCATCTTGTCAGTTTGTTCATCCTTCTATTTGAGTTGTTGAAGGAGGTGTTGGATAGGTTGTATCATCCTATTCAGCCGCAACACCTTTCGAACTCTGGTGATCCCAAAGGAGGGAACCTCGAGTATCAATCATATGCACCCCTGCTGAGTCTTCCAATAAATCATCTTCATTGGGGTCAAAGCTAACCTTCTCCTCTTTGAGATCAGACTAGTCATACCCTAGGATTTCTTTCTTCTCAGTGAGATATTGTGCTACAATATCATCTAAGGAGCGATCCAATTGTGTAGGCACAAATGCTCGAGGCTGACCAGTGGTGGGATCATGTTCATGAATAGATATACATCTTACCTCCCTACTACTGGAATGCTAACCTTATGAGGGCTACGCTCACTGGAGGATACATGCTCATGGCTGTCAACTACCATGGGTGGAGTGCTGCTCCTGGGAGGATCTCTCACCATGAGGAATATGGAACTATCTCCTCTCCCTCAGTTGCTGCTATATCCATGATCTGTTAAGGTGGTGGTGGTGATGGTACAACTATGATTCTATGAGGTCGCCACTCCCTCTACACCATAATTGAAGTAGGAGGTCGAGCAGGGGAGCTCGGCCTCATCTCAGTCGATGGTGTAGATGAAATGGGATCCCTTGGCCATAGCCGGATCACCAGTGAGGCTTTCTTTTCCCCTAATGATGCCTTCATGGCTTTAGATGGAACTATAGAAGATGGGACCTGCACTGGCAATGGCAGACATGGAGTAGAGCAGTGTGATGGAGACAACATCAACTCCCTCTATGCGGGGGCTCTCTTCCCATGATGGATAGTACCTATCAATAAAATACTATTAGTCTGACTAGCATGGGTAGCACATTGATCGGAAAGGCGAGGGTGAGGCTACTAACCGCATACCTTCTCTACTAGTAACATGAACTAATACACGGCCTCTGCCCTCTCGCGATATGCGCCTACACCGTGGAAAAATGATGATTGTAGATCAACCGGGCTTTGACTCATCATCCGTAAGCCCGCCAACTTGGCATAAACTCCTAAGGCTAGCATATAACCTCCTCCTATCTCGATAGGTGCCTCATGAACTACCGGTGGAGGTGAATCAATCCTTTAACATCTTCCTCCATTAGATCCGGAAAGAGGATGGAACAGTAATCAAAGGAGAAACTACCCGGGTGACTCCTCTTGCAATGTGAGAGACCGCCCATCCTCCGCGCATGATGCCACTTGATCTTGTGGCTCTTATTATGATGCCGAGTTCTCTAGTGAAGACGGAACTAGACCTTCTCAAAGGTAGGGAGACTATCCTGCCGTGGAAGCCTTCCCAGAGGAAACCAGGGAGTGGTACTAGCTAGCCGGGGCGGATGGGAGAAAATGAACATATAGGCACTAGAGCTATGACTCCTGCGAGAACCTCTACCGTCTTCCTCTTTAATGAGGGAAATTCAGAATCTGAAGGCATCTCAACATGGATGATTGGCTTCTGCCCAGTCACCATATTCCTACTGACGGTGGTGAGGGTTGCCCCCTCACAAGTGATCTTGGCCCCCTCAATCCTCAACCAAAGTGTATCAAATGAGCAAATCAATTTATGGGAGGTCGGCTCGATCCAAGGCCAAATCCATCCCAAAGGAGAAGGTGAACACATACTTCTGAGCATCCATTTCTACTGTATTGAACTTGAGAAAAAGCTAATTGAGACTGAACTGGAACTCTGCAATTGTTGGAAACAAACTCAAATCAAATTTTTTATCTTGATATTCAACTAACTTTTTAAATTTATTTTAGAATTTTAACCCACACTCAACAATTTGAATGTGTTAAGTGGGGCTCATTGAATTTAGTAGAGAGATTTTGAATGAATTGGAGAAAATATTTTGAATTTAGAATCCACTTTCAATAAATTTGTGTATGTTAGAAATAGGTTCAAATATTTTGAAGAGATTTTTGATGCTTCCGTTGGTCCATATTTTAATTTGATTTTTATATTTGGGGACCCTTTATTTAACAAATTTGAGTATGTTAAATAAAGGGTCAATTGAATTTGTTTGAGATTACTCATTTAGAAAATTTGGGTATGCTAAATGAGATGTTTGAAAATAATTTTCTTTTTTTCTTGTTTGCCCATGATGTGAATCAAGTGTAAATTTAGAGATGGAATCTTTACTTAGAAAATTTGTGTATGCTAAACAAAGTTTAAATCTAATTTTTGTTTTGATTTTGAAAATGGGATCTTTACTTAGCAAATTTATGTATGCTAAATAAAAAGCCAAATGTGTTTGATTTTTGTATTTTTATTTTGAAAAGAGGATCTTTACTTAGGAAATTTGGGTATACTAAATAAAGTCTAAATGTGTTTGATTTTTATTTTGATTTTGGAAATGGGATGTTTCTTAGAAAATTTGTGTATGCTAGGTAAAGTCCAAATGTGTTTGATTTTTGTTTTGGTTTTGTGTTATTTTTGAAAGGAGGGATTTCTATTTAATAAACATGGTGTGTTAACTGGAATCCAATTTATTTTTTTCAATTTTCTTTTTGAAAAATCAAACTCTCATTTGACAAATTTGGGTATGTCAAATGGAATTCCAATGTATTTTGATTTTTATGATTTTTTGCAAAGGATATTTCCACTTAACAAATTTGGGTATGTAAAATGGAAGTCAATAATATTTTATTTTTCGAAGATGAAATTTTTGTGTGTGAAAATTGCTTTTTGAAAAGAAGGGAATTCCAACTTAACACATGTGGAATGTGTTTACTAGAATTTCAAGTGGTGTAACTTTGTTTGAAGACAAAGCCTCCATTCAATAAGTTTGGATATATTGAATGAAGAGGCTTATTTTCAAATTTGTAATTTTATTTTTGAAAAAGGAAGAAACTCCAACTTCAACATATGTAAGATATATTGAAATGGAGTTTTAATTTTATGATATAATTTTATTTGTAAATGAAATCTTCATTCAATAAATTTGGGTATATTGAATGAGGATGTTCATATGTGCTTTTTGAAAGGGTGATTTTCATTCTAGTTTTGAAAAGAAAATCTTCATTCAATAAATTTGGGTATATTGAATGAGAAAATTCATATGTGCTTTTTGCAAGATGATTTTGATTTTATTTGAAAATGAAATTGTCACTCAATAAATTTGGGTATATTGAATGAGGATGTTCATATGTGCTTTTTTGAAAGATTATTTTGATTTTATTTGGAAATGAAATCTTCATTCAATAAATTTGGGTATATTGAATGAGGATGTTCATATGTGCTTTTTGAAAGATGATTTTGATTTTAGTTTTGAAAAGAACCTACATATAACAATCCTAAGGTTGAGTTATGAAAATTTTTTGTACAAATATTTTATTATGTAAACTTTTTGGAAAGTGCTTTTGAAAAGTGATGTTTTTATAAAGGATTTATTCTTCTTATTTGTGGAATGAACCTTACCTTACTATAGAAACGGTAAGGAGGTTCAACAATGTTTTTAGCAATCTTTTTTTATTAAATTTTATTTTCATTAATTGGGGGACCCAATGGGGGTTTTAAGAACTACATGGAGTGCGGCCCTAAAATCTAAAGGATGTAAACTTCACCAATTAGCTTAAGAATGAAATGAGCTAAGTGCCAATGAAAAAGAAGGATAGTCTCAGACTCATATGAAATACAAATCCATAATCGATACTTGAAGACAATGATCATTTACCAAAGATGGAGAGAGGAACCCTCCCTAGTGGAGTCATCAGAAAAATCTATGGTCTTTATCTTCCATTGAATGAAAAATATTATTGGGATACAACGTAGATCTATAGATGTACTCATTAGGGTGATCAAGTGAGACATTGAGGAATGATGTACTATCTCGAGAGACAGAGGTCACCATCCTATAATAGACCTAATCACCTAATAAGGACTCATAAAAATAATGGGTCTTCGAATGTACCAGAGATCTTTCCCGTACTTTAGATGAAAAAGTAAAGCAGGGTTTATTTAAACCAAGTTTGTGTTAAGTTCCTATGGAGGCAAGCCCCATAGTTAATTACATCATAAGGAATGAGATTCTTAAGAATACTCTCGATTAAGGTAAATGATCATTCCAAAGATTTCAAAGATAGGACTATCAATAAATTGGTTATTTTTTAGAAAATCAAGTGGGATTGACCAAAAGGAGGGAGTTATTATCAAAACCAAAGAGAGATGAGTAGGGGATGCACATGATACTAGAAAACTTAATGAGCATCCCAAACTATCCTATGGTCAGGCTTCATAATTTTAAAGTTTGAAGAGGATTATATGTTTGAGTTGATTTTTTTTTAGAAATCTAGGGCTTACAATTCTATAATTCAAGATCAAGGAAATGCCTAAGAGGTGAGAATTTATGCTTATAGCCCGCAAAGGGAAACAACAACCTCATATCCTATATTTAGGGAGCTTTAGCGTGGGCCAAAGCACGACCTAAAATCTAAGGTGAAAATGGGTATATGGCTTATCTCCACAAGAGAAAATAAACCACCCAACTGTTGGACCTATAACCGCCTAGGGGCGGCTACCAACTAACTCCTCTAATAATTTTAAATACATGTAGGCACAAGATGGCTAGGCTATTATTTATTAAGAAAAAAGACTAAGTCCTTAAACATACTCCTTAAGAGACTAGATCATGAAAGGCATAAATAAATGACTTAATCTAATGCAAATTTTTATTAAGTTTTTTTTTTTGGACATTTTTATTTGACACAAGCTATGGGATTTCTTATGTTTAATGCATAAGAAAATTGGTTATCAGCCAAAATCAGAAAGAATGAGATGTGTTTTCACCATGGCATTCAAAGGTCAAGTCATTTTCTCTAGCAAAGGTGGAAGCCCTCCATTAGCAAGAGTAAAGCAATATGATTTATGCATGATGTGAAACATACAACATCCAGTTAAGGGGTTGCTATATCTTTATTATCTTGATTTATATTCTAGGCTTTAGGTGAGGTAAATGAGTTATTTAATTTATTTTTGAGTTGATTAATTGGATATAAAATTTATTTTTTTCTAAGAGCCTAATCCCATCCAGGCCATTCAGCTACCATCAAGAAATTAAGAAATTAAGAAAATCATGCAATCCTATTTGCACAATCATAAACATAACATCAATCAATTTATAAAATTAATGCAAAAGAAATAAGAGGTCAGTGTGGTCGGGTTCCACCACACAATTCGAAAAGAAATGTGGGTAGCTAAGCTCTACCCTTATACAACTCGGATTACAAATGAATAATTACAATTAAAAGGAATTCATGTTATGGAGGTCTTCATTCTTCATTTCTTTATTTCTTCATTTCTTCATTTCTTCATTTCTTCATTTCTTTCTTTCTCTTGGTTTGACTTAGGATGCAGTTTGCTCCAAGGCTTCACATGGTATATAAGACATGGTCTTATAACCAATGTTCACCTTAATTTGGACTTAGCACCCCACACATGGGTAACCAAGTCTACCTGTCCTAATTTGGGTTATGCTTAGGAGTATAAGCAACCTGTACAACAAAAGCATTTATATTTTTATTATAGCGCCCCTTAAGCATAACCCCCTGCAAAAGAATAATTAGGCTAGTATCGGCCTAACATCTATACTACACACATACAACCTAACATTCAGTCTAAAAATATTACATCAGAAAATAAAATCAGGCATCAAACCATACTCTGCCCTAATATAGAGCTAGAAATGATGACTTAGCCTATTGTGTGAGCCATTTAAGGCTTGTGTGGAATGTCTTAGCTAGGCTTTAAGGTTAAAATTTTCTAAGTGTGAAAGGTTCAATTTAGTGGGTGGCTTCATTTCAAGTGATTTAGTTGATTTATCAATTTTAGTTGGTGATTTAATTTTTGATTTGAATAAACCTGCATTTAGATACTAAATATTATGAAGAGAAGAAAAGAAAAGAGGACTTCTTTTTCATCCCTGACATAAGTAATTTTTAAGGTAGCCTCATTAATAATTTTTCTTTAGTGAATGTTTTATTATGTATTTTGATTAACCCTAAGTTTAAATTTATTCTAAATAGCCTTATTCAATAAAAAAGGTATTTTAGGATCAGCTAAGGCGGATTACTATCACATAACACACAACCATTTATTTCTTTCCACCATATATACCATGCATATGAATAATCCTAAGCATATCTATACAAGTAATGCAAATTTTAACACACTTTGATGATGAATGCTAAGAGATATAATTTGAAATTTTGGATATTCCATGATGCATGTTTTTATTTTATAAAAAAGGAGGATTTCTCATCCATTAATAAAATGCATATCCAAATGTATAAAAGACATAAGTGAGTATGACGCCATTATTTTCTACACCAGCGGTATAAGGTACAAGACCTATTTAAGGCTACTTAAAGTCTCGTAGCCCTAGGATATCCAAACTATTATACCACTTTTCTTAAATACATGTAGATGTACAAAGAGAACTAAATGGATAAAGAATCATGCAAAAGATTTTTGTTTGATTTGGTTGTATAATTTATATGTGTAAATGTGAGTATCCTTCTTAAATCAAAACATAGAAATGTATAAGAATTGATTTAAGCAAGCATTATGTTCTTTTCAAATGAACTATACACTTTACAAATCTTATTCAAATCCATGTTAACAGAAGAGAAGGAAACAACATAAAATAAATCTTATGCTATAATCACAAGCAAACTTATAAGTACTTATAAGTAGCTTCACTTCAGTCATAATATTTAATTTATAAGTTTTGGAAATAATTTTTGGTTTAATAGTGATAATAGTCACTCATATTCTTAATTTTAACCAACACATGCAATTTGACATAAAAGGAAACATTTTATTCAATTGATTTTTCAAAAGAAATGAATGCATGATTTCATATGGCAAATAATATTTATCATGCTTGGAGAGAAATAAAGGGATGCAAGCACATGACTTCACTCACCCTAATTACTTCCTATGGACAATCATATAAAATAGGATTATTTAAAATGAATCAAAATTCTTTAAGGAGATTTTTATTTTTGAATTTGATTTGACTTAGGAAATATGAAAAGGGTTTTCTAATCCTAACCCATTTCCCACATGTGTGAATTGGCTTATTTTTATTTTAGAATAATTAGGTTGATTTTATATTTTGTTAAGGTTAAGCTATGAATTAAATCCATTAATTACCCTTTACCTATACCACCTTAACATAATTATTCAAGTAATTATGAACCAATATATGATATGCAACCACATGGAATTTAAATCAGCAATGCACCTAAGAAATAAAGGGCATAATGCAATTGGCTCACAATTATTGATTAATTAAGTTAAAAGGTTTAATTAAGTACTTTCATAACCATCCTACACATGTAGTTTGATTATAATTTTCTTTGAAGTCTCTTAGGTTATTAAACACCTAAGAATCTACCCAAGATTAAGTGATTAAGTTTTGGAATGATTTGGTTTTGAATTTGATTAATTGAATTAATTAATGAGGTGATTTAGCCATTAATTAATGCAAATTTATTAAGTGTTTATCCAAATGAAATAGACTTAGGGGAAAGATTGGAAAACAAAACCTAATCTCATTCCCTAAGTCTATTCACTGTTTCATGATGATTCGCAAGCTTAATTAATAAATTTATCATTGTTTAATAAGTTAATTAATTAGGAAAGTGATTAAGGGTGAAAGAAGCAATTCTCCTAATTAATCCAACAATAAATTCCAAGAAATTCATGGAAGGCAAAGGTCATCCCACTAATCAATCTTAGGAAGTTTGGAATTAATTATTTAAGTAATTAAGAGTAATTGGCCTAATTATATTTCTGATAAAATCCAAATTGAGTGAAAATTATTGTTCAAAATTAATTTATTTTATTTTTATATTATTCTCCTTCGAATTATCTTTAAAATGAACTCGAGTTTATATTTTTTGAAATTTTTTACAATTAGATTAATTAAAATTGGATTAATTAAATCTAATTAAACCCCTAATCTCATTGGGCCACATGGCGGCTGATGTGGCGTGCTTTCTACGTGGCGTGATGGGATATGTTATTTAAGTTGTCACATCCATCGCTGAGTCAGCCAGCGGCGGACATGCTTTCTCCATGGGCCATCCGATCTAAGATTGGATGGTTAGGATTAATCCGTGAGAGCTTAAATTAGAGATATATCATGATAGTATAATCCATTCCAATCATGGAATGGACTGATCTATCTCCTCCCGGAGGTGAGAGATGGATGCCATATGTCGATCATCACTTGATCCAAGCTCATCTGAGCTCGGATGGAGTTCAAACTCACCCCCGCACCTTCAAGGAAGCACAAGCAATGTATCTAATGGTCAAGATTTAATGGGATTATAATTTCCTTCATAAAATACCAAGCAAAATTTATCCTAAGGTTAGTTTCAATGGCATACCTCACTGGAGGCTATCACCAGCGCTTCCAACGGAGAAGGTAGCTTTGTTTAGTAGAGATGAAGCCTTGTTGAAGGTATTGGATCTTGATTTGAAGTAGATGGCTTAGTTGACCAAGCTCCCCTTCAATGGAGATTTGGCTTGATCAAGGTGATGCTTCCCGTGGCTTGGAGACTTGGGAAACAAGTTGGTTCAGCTCGATGAAGTCCATTGATGGTGCCTGCAAAGTTAATTTGGTTTTGATGGAGAATTGGATGAGTTGGGATTTGGATTGACCTCCCCTATTTTAGCTTTGAGCAAAATCAAGAAGGAGAAATCAATGGAGCTTAGGAAGGGCTTGGAAAAGCTTGGGGAGCTTTAACTCACTCTCTTTGGCTCTATCGAATTGATTTCTGATTGTTTGAGTGGGAATGAGGGGGAGTACATCTCCCCCCTCCTTGGATCGGATGATGAAGAGTAATTTTGCCATTTTTGATCAATGGGTGAGATTAATTGATCAGTTTGGACTACCAACCATTCCATGTGAGTCATTTTAGGTAGTGGAGGGAAGGAGAGTGGATGCCCATGTGCTAGGTGAGTGCATTAGGTGATCCAAGTGTTCAATTTCTATTGGAGGGGTCAATTTGGCCTTGGATTGAATCATGGCCTACCCAAGCTCATTGGATCATGTTCACCACCTCCCTTGGTGCCCATGTGGATCACTAGGAGGATTCCAAGTGGCGTTGAGAAAGAAATAACCAAATTCTAAGTGAATTTGGTCATAGGATACCCTTTGACCTAAGGGTAAAATGGTCATTTGGCCTTGATTTTGATTTGGGCAAATTTTAAATGATTAAAAAATAGGTTGGGATAAATTTCAAGTGATTTGGAATTCATTTGGTTTGAATTGATTCAATTTGACCCATTTCGATCAAGTTGGGTCAAATTGGGTCAAACCATGGGTTAGGTCAAGTTCAAATGATCATTTGGATCCTATGGGTATCATTGGTTTGGTTCAATTAGGTTTATATTTGGATTTGGTTCATTTAGGTTCATTTAGGATAAATGGATCAAGTTGACCAATTTGACCCATTTGACCTAATTGGGTTAGGTCATGGGCTGGTTGGTTGATCATTTGAAATGTATTGCAAGCTTTAGTTTCAATCAATTTTAGCTTGGTTTGATTTCAAGTTGATTTGACCTTTTAGGTCAAGTTGGCTTCATGGTCATTTGGGCTTGGTTGGGTTTAATTGGTCAAGCTCAATAATCAATTTAGAATGAATTTGACCCATTGGTTGCAATCAATTTGGCTTAGATCAAGATTTGACCTATTTTAACTTTTTAGGTCAATTTGGGTCAACTTAGGTCAAGTGGCCAATTAGGCTTGGTTTAGCTCAATTGATGGCTTGGTCAAGTTCAATCATTGATTATGGATTAATTTAGATCAATGGTTTCAATCAAATTGGCATATAGTGAATTTTGGTTTATTTAAGTTTCATTTGGGCTA
Source organism: Cymbidium sinense (assembly GCA_021442155.1). NCBI lineage: Eukaryota > Viridiplantae > Streptophyta > Magnoliopsida > Asparagales > Orchidaceae > Cymbidium > Cymbidium sinense. The sequence continues at coordinate 55,183,589 of CM038231.1, read as the reverse complement.
AGTGTTGACTTTATCAAAGGCTAGGATTGACTTGGTTTGACCTAATTTGAGTGATTGATCATCCTAGGATGATAGTTGATCACAATGTGAGGCTTAGATGGCTTACTTCAATCTAATTTGGGTTGGATTATAATTTGGCTCACAAAGATCTTTTAGGTCACTTTGGGTCAAGTGAGCCTAAGTCGGTCAATTGGATTGATCAGGGCTTAATTCAAGTTTGGTTGAACTCACATATAGACTTATGATGGAAATATAAATCCAATTGCAAGTGATTTGGAGTCAAATTGGTTTTGATTCATTTTACAATTTCAAGTCAAAAGGGTGAACATGGGTTTGACTTGGGCTAGTTTGATTTTGGTTTGGTGATTACAATTTATGTTTATATGTGATTGAAGGAATGATTATTTGAAGATAAAATCCAAAGGTTTGGATTGATTTGAGAATGATTTGGCTAAGTTTAAGGATTTGACTTTAAAGAGTATAAGTTGGATTTAAGTTGGATTTGATTTGAGTTTTGAATTTAGTTTTGTTATTTGAATTTATATTTCATTTATATTTGTGAATATAAATAAGAATATAAATGGGTTATGGAAAATATTTGAGTTTGGAGTGATTTGATTTGATTTGAGCTAAGTCCATAAGATAAAATCAAAGGGCTTAGGAAAGATTTTGGGATCTGAATTCAATCATGGGTTTCAATCATTTAATTTGGAATTAATTTATGATTTGGATTTTGGAATTGATTTATGATTTGGGAAAATCAATTGGGTTGGAATTAAATTAATATTTGATTTGAGCTAAGTCCATAAGGTGAAATCAAAGGGCTTAAAAAAGGTTTTGGATTTGATTTAAGATTTGAGAAAATCAATTGAGTTGGAATTGATTTAAGATTTGGGTTTGAAGTTTGGTTTGAAAGAAGGAAACAAGGATTAGGTTCAAGCCATAGGGTAGGCAAGTCCTCCTGATACCCCTAAGGCATAACCTATTCCTATGACTAACTCTTCTAAGTCTCTAGAGTTAGGTTTAAATGTTCACCTAATCACTAGAAGTATCTTAAGACTAAGGAACTCTCAGTGTCTAGAGGAGTCTTATGTCTACAATGAAGAAGTTGAAATCTCACTCCAAAAGGAGGTAAACTAAGATAGCAAAAACTAAGATAGCCAAGAAATTAAGATAGGCAAGAAACTAAGATGAAAAGCCCCATGGCTCCTTCTGTGTACATCAAACTAACAGGTTCACGCTAAATAAATAAACAAATAAACAAACAAAATAACATCTCTTATGGATTAGGATAAGACCCCCAGAGGCACCTCTTTCCAAGTAAGCATCCTATCTTTTTTGGCCAAAGAAAACTCCCTATAAACTCACTATTGAAAGATAAGACCCCCAGAGACACTCACTTAGTAGTCTCCCTAGGTTAAGTTTGACTTGTTGTGTCATCAGCGGGTCACCCTAATGACTGACTCTATTTTGGAAGATGTGAGTCCCCAAGCTTTCTTCCTATTGTAGCCATTGTAAACTAATGGGCAACCCTCAGGTTGGATAGTCTATATTATGTGGTCAGTAGACTACCCCTTTAGACTAATAAATCTAAGGTAGGCTTGGCTCACGTAGCCCCTCCTTAGTGCAGTCCATCATAAACTTATAGGATCCACACTAAATTAATCAACAAAATCAAAATCAAAATGAATCACAAAACTAAAACCAAATCAATTAACATAACCAAGTCAACACCAAATGTAAGTTCAAATCAAAACTAATCAATATAATTTAGATAAATCAAACAAATTCAATCAAATCTCAATCCCCAATGAATTCCCATTTATGACCTTAGGATAAATCAATCTATAATCTAACCAAATTCATGTGCAAATCGCCAACGGATCTATCTTCGTGTTCTTGACACAAAATCAATTCTTAATAAATCAAACAAAATCCACTTAACTCTCCCATACCCTTGAAATGAAATGTGTTGTATCACACTGGGACTGTAATTCCATTTTACTCTCCACTTGGGTATGGGTAACTGTCATTAGTGCCTATGATTTCCCTGGATGATGTTGATCATCTCGGTCAATGCTAATACGTGCGGTGTGTCTTACTATTTACACCACACCTATTGGGGGTCCTTTTGTTGACCTCACTTTTGGAGTGAAGACTCATCCTTTCCTTTTTAAACTTAGGAACCCTCTAAACACTTGAATTTTCCTAGTCATAAGACACTTCTAGTGGCTAAGAGAACATTAAACCTAAGCCTAGAGATTTAGGAAGGCATACCCTAAGCATAGGATATGCCTCAAGACAAATAGGCCTTACCTATCCCATGGCCATGTTAACTCATGCTTGTCCACTCATCCAAAACCAACTCAAGCCAACACAACCAACCTCCATTGGATTTTATTTCTTATCCAAGATCCAAGCCAAATTGGCTTTTGCCCTAACCTAAGTTAATTTCATCATGATCTTATGGATCCAACCCAAAGCCCATTCAATTAAACCAAATCCAATTGATTTTCACATAAACACTCTAATCATTCAATAGATAATTTCAAACCCCTCCAACACATACAATCAAACCAATTAAACTAAATGAATCCAATCAACCTAAGTTAGTCCATTTGACTCAAAGGTCCAAATGAGCCAAAATCCAGTCAGCTATAATCAAGGACACATATCAACCCTAAATCCATCTTTGAAATCTTTTTAACACCTAATTCAATCCAATTTAAATCAACCAACCCAATTGGTCTACCTGACCCAAAGTGGCATAAATGACCAAATTGACTCAACCTTTAATCCAACTCAAATTAGATTGAGTCAACCCATCTGATCTCCTCTATAATGATTATTGATAATCCTTGATTGCTCAATTGCAATCAATTAGGTTAAACCAAACCAATTTGATCACTTAATCCAAGTTGACCCAATTACCTCACATGAACCAAAATGCACTAAATCACATGCCAACTCTAATCAATTGTAATCAATGACTCTCACTAATCATAAATTGAGTATTGAACATGACTCAACCACCAATTGAACCAAACTAAGCAAATTTGATCTCTTGACTCGAGTTGATCCAATTTGACCTAATGGACAAAATTGAGTCAAATCAAATCCTAAACTAAATTGATTACAACCAATACTTCTAATCAATTATAAACTGAATATTGAGCATGATCCAACCCTCAATTGAACCTAATTTGGTCAACCCAACCCAATTGACCCATTTAGCCCAATTAGACCTAAAGGGTCAAATTGAATTAAATCATTCCAAAATCCAAATTGATTCAAATAAACACCTACAATCATTCTCAAATAATCAATTGAACATAAACCAACCCTCCACCCAAAAAAATTTGACCAAATTGGTCCACTTAGCCCATTTGGACTAAATGAACCCATATGAGCCAATATTAAATCCACTTTGAATTAAACCAAATCAATTATACCAATACATTCCAAATGATTATTTAAACATACACAAACGCTTAATTTGACCCAATTTGACAAATTGGTCAACCTAGCCCAATTGAACCCTATTTGACCCATATGAGTCAAATTAAGCCAATCCTAACAAAACCAAGTCCAAACCCAACCAAACTTGACATGACTCTTCCTTGGGTCACCATGGGCCAGCTCAAGTAGACCGAACCCATGGTGAACCTAATTTGGGTCAAAATCCTTGATCCAAGACACCTAAATGGGACAAAATATCCATTTGGATGGGTTCTCTCACTTCCCAAGACTTGTCAGTCACCTTTGGCCATTCTTGGACGATTAGGACCACTAACCTAACCTAACCCAAGGCTGTTGGGTTCAGCCTTTGGCCATGAGAGGGTGAGTTCACTCTTGGCTCTCCATTGATTCACTAGGAGGAGGAGGTACACCCCATGCATGTCACCGCCGGTCAAGTACCTTCACCTCATCAAATTAATGCCACCATGGGCTGACCGCCAAAGGCTAAGCTAATCTCAGCCCTTGGTTCACTTAAGGATATGAGTATACTCCTCCCCATCCATTTAAACTTCACAGAGAGAATTCTTAAAGCATTCCAAGAAGTCCTAAAGCCTTCTTTGAATCACTAGTGCACTCAATCATAGACGAGACCAACCACCGAGCGAAATTGAGAGCCACGTCCGTCCAACCTCACTAAAACTCAATCAAATCTAAATTAACTTTTCCCACACCCTCCCCTCACTCCAGTGAGTTGAAAAAAATGGATCCCCAATTAATTTGATTATTAGAAGACACTCCAAGATCAACTCTGATGAGCTTTGTTGTGGTGCTTGGTCCACAAAGGAATCAATGAGGAGGTAGCTCGAGATCTTCTCTATAGGGCTTCATCTCTTCAAGATGAAGCTACCCTAGTCGATGGACCACCAATCCTTAGCTCCAATAAAGTAAAAATCTCATAAACCTAGATTTTCCCTTATATGTGGTGTTTATTTGGGGGGACAGATGCATTGTGGGGTACTTATTGAAGTGATCGGGTCCAATATTTAGGTATGATGTACTATCTTGAAAGATAAAAACATCACCCTTTAATGGACTTAATGCCTAATAAGGACTCCTAAGGCATGATGAGTCTTCGAATATATCAGAGAATTTTCTTCTACTTTACATGGATGAATAAAATAGGGTTTATATTAAACTGGGTTTTCAAGTTCCCTATATAGGCAAACCTCTATAGTTAATTACATCTTAGGGAATGAAATTCCCTAAGAACACTCTCGATTAAAGTAGACAATTATCATCTCCAAATATTTCAAGGTTAAACTATCAAAGGATTGGTTATGTTTGAAAAATCAATTGGGAAAGTTTAAGGAGAAGACTTATTTTTAGAATCCAAAGGGAGGAAGTAGAAAATGTTCATGATAGTAGGAAGCCTAGTGAGCATTCTAATATATCTTATAATTGGGTTTTATATATTTGAAAGTGAATAGATTTATTTATTTGAGTTGAATTTTATTAGATTGCTAGGGCTTATAATCCACCAACACAAGGTTGTGGAAATACATAAAAGGTGAAGATTTATGCTTATAGCATGAAGAAAATAGCTACCTCTGATCTTAAATTTATGGAGTTTTAGTACAAGCTAAAGTGTGACTTAAATCTAACCAACAGGTGGACATAAGGGTTTACTTAGAGAGAGAATAAATCATCTGACTTCTAGACATACAACCACCTGGAGTGGCTGCCAGCTAACTCCTCCTATGATTTTAAAATCATGTAGTCCGATCTTATGAATCATAAGATAGCTAGGATATTTATTTAATTGGAAAGAGACTAAAGTACTAAATCCATCCCTAAGAGACTATATCATTAGTGGTATGAGCATCTGACTTAATCTACAAATGTAAAATCTTTCCAAATTTAATTTTATTTGTTGACACATTATTTAGACAAAGACTTTGGGATTTTTATATGCCTAAATGCATGATGAACTAGATTATTGGCCAAATCAAAAGAGAGATGGTGAAGCTCAGTCAGTAGGGGTTGCTCTCATAGGTAAAGTGGTCCCTATGCGTGTAAGAACGGAGGCCCTCATTTCATAAGAGTGACTCAAGATGACATGCATGATGTGAGACATATAACCATACAGCAAAAGGGTTGTTAAATATTTTAATTATCTTGATTATAACATAGGATTTATGGTGAGGTTATAAGTTATTTAAAATTAGTTATGAGTTATTAATTGGATCAAAAATTTATTTTTATCTTAAGAGCCTACCGCATCCAGGCTACATATTAAAGCATCAATCATAAAAAACTATAAAAAGCATTCAATTTCTAATGCACAATTTAAATAAATCATCAATCAATTTTATAACTACCGCTAAAGAATAAGAGGTCGGTGCGATCAAATGTCACCGTACAATCCAAAAAGAGAAAAGATGGGTAGTTGAGCTCTACCCTTATACAACCCATAATATGAAAGAATAATTGCAATTTAGAATGAATACATGTTAGGAGGTCTTCATCCTTCACTCTTCCATCCTCCTTCTTTCTCTTGATTGAGTTTTCTCCTTCTTTGATTTGGATGTACTTGCTTCAAAGGCATCATAGGGCATCCCAAGATAAAGCCTTTTGGCCACTGCTCATCCTAATCCCCCCATAACACTAATCTTAATTCTTATTGCAAAATTACATTCATAGAGAAAAAATAAATCTAACTACATCTGTAAAATAAAGGTTAGCTAAACATACATACAATCATAAACAATTATATGTATAACTTGGACTTAGCACCCAGCATATGGGTAATAAAGCCCACCTATCCTAACTTAGATTATGCTTAGGGGTTTAAGCAACCTATAAAAAGAGCATTTATATTTATTTTGAAGCATCCCCTTAAGCATAATCCCCTACAGAAAATATGATTAGGCTAGGCCTAACATCCAACTATGAAGCATACACACCCTAAATCTAAAATAATTCATCAAACAAAATATACATCATCATCACATCATCCCCTGGAAGAAGTGGTGATTTAATTCTAATGTGTGTGTTAAGGCTTTGTGTGGTGTGTCTTAACTAAGCATTAGAGTTATACTTTTTTAAGTTTGGAACTTATTCAAGTTAACATGATGGTGGGTTTCATTTGAAGTTATTTAATTGATTTGTAAATTTTAATTTATATTTTATTTTATTTCATGTGATTTATACTTAGCATCTAAGTATTATAAAGAGAGGAAACAAAATTAACCTCCTTCATTCCTAACTTAAGCCACTTTCTAAAGCATGTTAATTTGATTTAATTCTCTATAGTGAATGGCTTATTAAATAATTTTTAGTTAATCCCATGTTTAGGTTAACTTTAAATGACCTTATTCAATATGAAAGGCTTCTTAAGATTAATCTAATTGAATTACTACCACATGATATATATTAAATCATATATTTCCATCACATGTATCATGCATATAATTTAATACTAAGTGTATCTATACATACAACATATCTTAGCACACTTGAATGATAAATGTATGTGTATGTTTAAACTTTATTTTTACCTTGATTGGATTATATGACTATATAAATTAAGGTTCTATCCAAATTCTAATACCAAAATACATAAGGATGGAATCACATAAGTACGTTCCATTATTAAACCAGGAAAGCGAGGTAATCAAATGGTCTCATTGGGGCTAGCTAAAGTTCGTATTCCCAAGATGTCCAGACTATATACTTACTAACCTCAAGCCTATGTAAATCTATACATTAATAAGAAAAAGAGAGCACTAATTTATATATCACACATGCTAATGACTTAGGTGAATATGAATGGATGTATTTTTAGTAATAAAAGGGGATCTTCATCTTTTAACTAAGCACACATACACATGTATAAAAGATGTGAGCAAGTACGTGCCATTATTAAACCAGAGAAGTGAGATAATCAAATGAACTCCTTAGGGATAACTAAAGCCTCGTATTCGCAGGATGTCCAGACTAAACACTTGCTATCTTAAATACATATGAATGTATACACAACTAGAAAGATGAGAATCATGCAAAGATTGTATTTTTCTTAATTAAATTATTTAGGCATAAAAATTAAAGCTCTATCTAAATTCTAATATCAAAATACATAAGAATGAAACCAAATGAGTATGTGTCATTGTTAAACTAGGGAAGGAAGTGAGATAATCAAATGACCTCCTTGGGGCTAACTAAAGTCTCATATTCCCAGGATGTCCAGACTATATACCCATTATCATTCAAACTCATGTAAACCAATATATGAATTATAAGAAAGAGAGCTTTATTTAATATGCTTAAGCTTTAAACACATGAAAACCCTATGTATATTCATAATTATCAATGCTCTAAATATTATAATTGATTTATAAACTTTGGAAAATAGTTTTGAATTTATTAATGATAATAGCCACACATATATTTAATTAAGCTAACACATGCAAACTTACATAAAGGAAATTCATTTGCTTTATTCAAATTTGAAAGAAAAAATGTATGAAATTAAATGACATACAACATTTAATGTTATTTGAAAGGAATAATTAAATATAAACATATGATTCATTCAATTAAACTAATTCCTAAGAACAATCAATTAAATAAACCCATTTAAAGAAAACCAAAATTTCTTTATTAATTTATGATTTGGGATTTTGATTAAGTTGAAAGAGAAGAATTTATCATTTGTTGTTTTGATCACATTCCCACATTAGTAATATGATTTGGTTTAAGAAAAGGTAATTAGGTGAATTTTATGAATTATTTAAGTTAGATCCTTAATTAAATCAATTAATTACCCTTACTTATACTTCTTTAGTTTGATTAATCACTTAATTATGAGCCACAAATGACATGAATATGTGAAGAAATAAAATTGCAATGCTCCTATAAGGACCTAATGCAAATGGCTCATGATTAAGAGTTAATTAAATTAAAGAACCTAATTAAGTACTTTTATGATTTTCTACACTTATGGGATAATCATAATATCCTTAAGGGTCTTTATGTTATTAAACACATAAAGAGGAATCATTAATTCCATTATTAATTATCTAATGTGGTTATGATTTTAATTTGGTTAATTAATCCACTTAATTAGCTATATAATCTTTAATTAATGACATTTTTAATTAATTTTCCCTTAAAGAGAAATGGACTTAGGAAAAGAGGTTAAGAAGGAGGTCCTAACCCCAATTTCCTTGCCGATTCATTGTTTAAGAGAGATTAGTGTTCTTAATTAATTAATTTTTATTATTTTGGAGGTTAATTAATTAATTAAATTATTTAAAAGAGTGATTAGGGCTTAACTAGTCAATTATCTTAGTTAAGCAAGTAATAAATTCCAAGAAAATTATGGGATGCAAAGGTCATCCTATTAAATTTACTTACAAAGTTTAAGATTAATTACTCAAGTAATTAAGAAATAATTAGTCTAATTAAATTTATAATTAAATTTTAATCACTATTCAAAATCAATTGAAATTAATTTTAAGTAGATCACCTATAAAATACCTTCAAAATAAGTATTTATTTATATTTTTCATATTTTTCTACAATTTGTCATAAATTTTTGAAGTTTCAGGCATTAAATACATTAATTAGGTCTTAATTAAGCCTAATCCTATTGGCACCCTATGGATCATTGACGTAGCGCACTTTCCATATGGCATCATGGGATTGGCCACTTAAACACATCTAACTCAGTCCCTACGTGGTTGGCGACGGACTCGCTTTCTTATCCGTCTTCGAATCTAAGATCGAATAGCTAGGATCAAACCCGCAGTTCCTTAAGAGATAAAATTGAATTAATCTAATAGATTAATCACGGCTGTCCATTTTAATCACACGGAATGGATGATATGTGATTTATCATCTCCTAAGAAACGAGAGACGGACATCGTCTTCCTGCCGTTGCTCGAATCTAGTTGGAAATTGACCCACACCTTCACAAGTTAGATCTGAAATGATCTACTAGTTGGATTTGCGTTACATGCAACTTTTCTTTAAAAAACTCCAAATAATTTTCACTAGAAGGTCAATTTTGTGGAATTACCTTACCGGAGCTCAAGACCGGCGGTGCAATCGATTGAGGAAGCTTTATCTAGTGGAGACGCCCTACTGATCAGAACGCTCAAGGATTTCTACCCGTTCACTCGAAGGGTCACGAACCATCAATTTGGAGGTTGACATTGATCGAACTAGGACTTTCAGTAGTCTAAGGGCTTGGGAGGCGATTCGTTCTTGCTCGACGGAGTATGGGAAAGGTGTGAGTGAAGGTAATTTAAGTTTGGTGGAGAATTGGAAGAGTTGGAATGAACGAAAGGATGTCCTATTTTAGAATAATGAAATCTAAAGTTGAGATGGCTTGGGAAGCTCAAGGAAGGCTCTTGGGGTTTTGAAATTTCCCTAGAAAGCTCGCTGAGTGGGTGTGTGTGTTCAATTTGGTTTGAAATGAGGGGTATATCCCCTGATCAGATGAGATTCAATCCCAATTTTTGATTGGACAGCCTTCACCAGGGCGTCGGAGTGGTCGGTGTCATCTCCATGTGGCTTGACTTGGTTGGTGGCTCAAGGTGGCAGCCTCCTTCCTTAGATCCATGGGGTTCGACCATGGTGAGGAGGTTAGTTAACTCACATCCCTTGGGTCCAAAGCCAATCTAGCCCACTTAGGTTGGACATGGTGAGTAGGTCAGGCTCCATTCTTGGGTCTTTGAGGCTGTAACATGGAAAGGAGGAGAGTGGACTTGCTATTTTGGGAAAAATCTTATGTGGGGATGCGAATCCAAGGAAGATTTACCTTGGGTTGAACCCAATTTGGGTTGGGCTAGTTTTGGGCTGACTTTAGGTGAGTTTTGGATGGGTTGGGCCAAGTTGCATTTGGTTTTAACTTGGTTCAAGTGGGTTTGGCTCAATTTGACCCTTATAGATCAAATTGGGCTAGGTTAGGTTAGGTTGACCAATTGGTCAAATTGAGTCAAACCAAGACTTGAGTCATGTTAAAATTATGATTTGAACTATTTTGGTTTAATTGGTTTAAGTCAATTTGGCTTAGGTTTGATTTTGGCTCATTTATATTCATGTAAGTCAAATGGGTAAAGTTGACTAATTTGACCAAATTGGCCAAATATGCTTGGGTTATGGGTTGATTCATATTTAATTAGTTAATTGAAGATGATTGTAGCTTTGGTTTGAATTAATTTGTATTTGATTTGGATTTAGGCCAATTTGACCCTTTAGGTCATTTTGGGCTAAATGAGTCAATTGGGTTCAATTATGGCTTTGGTCAAGTTCAATAATCAATTTGGAATGAACTTGAGCCATTAGTTACAATCAATTTGAGTTAGATCATGATTTGACCCTATTTAGTTTTTTTAGGTCAAATTGAGTCAACTTGGGTCAAAGGGCCAATTAGGTTAGGTTTGACTGAATTGATGGTCAAGTCATGTTCAATTATTGATCATAGGTTGTTATGAATCAATGGTTTCAATTATTTTGATTTGTCTAGTTTGGTTCATATAAGTTAAAAGGGTTGACTTTGTCAAATGACCAAGTTGACTTGGTTTGACCCAATTGATGGAAATTGCTTGACCTAGGGTGATCAACAATCATCATAGGAGGTTTTGGTAAGCTTGGTTCAATTCAATTTAGGTTGGATTGAAATTTGGCTCAAATAGGTCCTTTAGGTCCCTTTGGGTAAAGTGAGCCTAAGTGAGTCAATTGGCTTGATTTCGAGTTGATTTGGATTTAGTTGAGTTTATATGTGGATCTAGGATTGGCATATAACTTTGATTGCAATTGATTTGGGTTCAATTAGGTTTTGGTTCATTTGGATATTTCAAGTCAAATGAGTTAGGATAGGTTTGACTTGGATTGATTTAATTTTGGCTTGATGATTATAAATTTTATTTATATTTGGGATGATGATTGAAGGGATAATTGATTCATGAGAAAATCAATTAATTTTGGTTTGAATTGAATGGATTTTTGGCTAAGTCCATGGGATTGAATCATATGGCTTAAGCTTGGGTTTTATTTGATTTGGCTTTTGATTTAGGGCATATGAAGTTGAGTTTAATTATAGATTTTGGTAAATTGATTGAGGGGTTAAATTGATCTTGAGAGGATCAATTGAATTTGGTTTTAATTGAATGAAAATTTGGCCAAGTCCATGGAATTGAATTATATGGCTTGAGCTTGGGTTTGATTTAGTTTGGAATTGGTTATAAGTTTCAATCATTTTATTTGGATTTGGATTTCATATGAATTGAATTTCAAATTTGGTCAATGCTAAAGAGGTAAGCATAGATTGGGTTTATGCTATAGGGTAGGTATATCTCCATAAGTCCTAAGACATAACCTAATCCTATGATTAACTCTTCTAAGTATCTAAGCTTAGGCTAAGTGTTCACCTAATTGCTATAAGTGTTTTATGACTAAGGAAGTCTTAGTATCTAGAAGACTCCTAAATCTAAGAAGAGAGGATTGAGCCCTCACTCCAAAAGTGAGGTCAACTAGGTGTTGGTCTTTTGTGAAGTGAATCATGATCTTACACAATTTCCATCATAAGATCATATTAGATCTCCTCCTCGCACGTTTTGGAGTCAATCCACCATCCCACAAGCTCCGATGAGCCCATCCGCCTTCCGGTGCTCTGGAGATGATGGATCATCGACCATCCATTCTGCATGATTAGAATGGATGAATGTGATTTAGCTTATTAGATATTTTGATTTATTTCCTTCAAAACCATGGGATTAATCTTCGCCATCCAATCCAAGATCAGACGACGGGGACAAAACTGCATCCGCAGTCACTGACTCAACTATCGCGCCGAATATTTTAAATAACCTATCTTGTGGCGCTACGTGGAAAGCATTGTTGTGTCAGCTTCCATGTGGTTCCACGTGGAAAGCTTTGTCCACGTCAGGTTCCGCGTGGCACCGATGATTTAGGAGGTTAATTAAGTGTTAAAAATATAATTAAATAGCCAAAATTTTGGAAATTCATAACTAACTCTAGAAAAATCTAAAAAATATGAGCAAACCCATTTTGGAAAGGGTAAATAGAGGAGAATTTAATAAAAATAAAATTCTTAATTTTTGGTTAATGAATAATGCTTAATTAGGATTTGAAGTTTAGGTTAATTGCTCTAATTAAGGCTTAATTACTTGGCCAATTGATCCCAAATTTGATGTGTTAATTCCATGAGATATCCTCTGCCTCCCATAATTTTCTTGAAATTTATTTGCCATGTAATTCATAAAATTTAAAATTCTAATTCTAATTACCCTCCTTAATCAATTTAATAATTATTAGAAATGCTAAATAGTAAAAATTAGATGATTAATCATAATGGTGTAGCAGGTGAATGGTGAGGGGAAATAATTAGGACATCTTTCTTAATTATTTTCTTAAATACATTTTCATAGGAGGGTTAATTAATGCATATGTTAATTAGAGGTTAATTAAGTAAATTAATGGTAAAATAAAATCAAGTAAAAATGATGATTAGGTTAAAATAATCTAAGTATAATTCATTGATTTTACCTTAATGTGTTTAATAACATAAAGATATTTAAGGAACTTATGATTAAGTCATGGGTGTGGGAAAATCATATAAGTACTTAATTTAGTCATTCCTTTAGTCTAATTAACCCTTAAGTATGAGCCTCATTGCATTAGGTCTTGATAAGTGCATTGAAAATTTTAATTTCTCATTAGCATATCATTAGAGCTCATGGTTAAGTGGCTAATTAAACTAATGAAGCTTAGGAAAGAGAAATTAAATTAATTTATTAATGACCTAAACTTAATCAATTCATAAAATTCACTCAATCACTTTTTCTTAAATACATTAAGTCACCAACATGGGTGGGGCAAAACATCAAATGTATTTCTCCTCTTTAGATTTTAATAATTCAAACATCAAAATCAAATTCCATAAGAATCTTTGGTTAATCCTAAAGAGTTTTATTTGACTTGATTGTCCTTATGAATTAATGTGATTGAATGTATCATGTGGCAATGTTTAATTATTTTTTTTCAATCATTATAAATTTGTATGTTATTTGTTTCATACATTCATGTCTTTTCAAAAAGAATCAAATAAAAAATATAATCATATCTAAAATGCATATGTTGAATTAATCTATTATATGGCATGGTTGTTATCACTAATAAGTCTCAAATTATTTTTAAAATTATAAGCTAATGATGAAAATTTAGAGTGATGTTGGCTATGAATATTCTATGTGATTTACATTCACTTATAGTTTAAATATGTTAAAGGATTGTTCTATTGTCATTATTCATATGTATGTTTACATGTGTTTGAAGTTAGTAAGTATATAGTCTGGACATCCAAGGAATTGGAGGCTTTAAGTAGCCCCAAGGAGGTCTTAGATTACCTTACTTTGCTTGTTTAACAATGGCATGTACTTAACTTTATTTCATTCATATGTGTACATGTGCTAGAATTTGGATAGAGCTTTACTTTACATGAGTAAATAATTTGTTAATATACAATCTTTTGCATGATTTTCATTCTTATGTTTATATGTTTATGTGTATTGAAGTTATTAAGTATATAGTCTAGACATTCTGGAAATATGAGGCTTTAAGTACCCCCAAGGAGGTCTTAAATTATCTCACTTTCCTAGTTTAATAATGGCATGTACTTGCTTAATCTTTAATACATGTATACATATGCTAAACTATGGATTGAAATCTTTCTTTTCTACCAAAATACATGCATTAAGACTCATCAAGTTTGCCAAAAATATAAATATATTGTATGTATAAATAAAAAAATGAAAGCATATGCATGTTATTGATGATGAAAACGAATATTGTAATGTTACTCATGTGATAATAATTCAATCTCATTAACCTTAAGATGCTTTTCATGTTTGAATATAATTCTTTAAGATTAACCCAAACTTAAGATTAATAAAATACTTAATAAATCATTCACTAAAAGAAATCAAAGCCATAACAACATGCCTTCAGAAAATAACTTAGGGTAGGGATGAAGAGTGTCAAACCTCTTTCTGCTTTTTATAGCAACTAGATGTCAAGTAAATATCAATTGAAATAAAAGAAAATATAAATTTAAATCCATTAAACTTTTTAATAACTTGAAGTGAAAATTCTTCTAATGTTTAACTTAAACATTCCAAAATTAGACAATCATATACCTAAAACCTAGCTAAGACATACCACACCAAACCTTATTAGAATAAAGTCACCACTCTAAGTTAGGATGGTGTATATTGTGATGTTATATTTTCTTTTGTGAAGTAATATTTTAGACTGGATGTTAAGATTGTTTATGCGTAGACTAGATATTAGGTCGTTCATAGCCTAATGATATTTTTTGTAGGGGATTATGCTAAAGGGGTTGTTGAAATAATGAATAATAAATATAAATGCTCTTGCTTGCAGGTTGCTTATGCCTTTAAGCATAATTCAATTAGGATAGGTGGGCAGTTGCAGTATGCAGTCCAAATTTATAAAATATAGTTGCTTGGTTTGAATTAACATTTATTTTTCAGAATTAAGATTAGTGTTATGGGGTTTAGGATGAGCTGTGGCTAGAAGGCAAAGTCCTGGGAAGCCCTGTGAAGCCTGGAGTAAATCAAGCCAAAGGAAGAAGAGTGAAGGAAAAGCAAAGAATGAAGATCCCTATAGTATCTTTTTAATTATAATTATAATATTCTTTCATAATTCGAGTTGTATAAGGGTAGAGCTTAGCTACCCAACTTCTTTTTTTTTGGGTGTACGTTGATACCGTCGACCCTTTATTTTTTTTATGAAAATTTATAAATGTTTGATTGTCATGTTTAGCTTGTGCAATATAAATGACATATTTTTATAGGTTTCTTAAAGCTTGATGATTGAATGTGTGGCCTGGATGTGATAGGCTCTTTAGGATAAAAATTAATTTTTCTATCCCCACTAATAACTTATAACTAAATTCTAAAATAACTCATAACCTCACTTTAAAGCTTAAGTTTATAATCAAGATAATTAAAAGATTTAGCAACTCCTTAGATGAATGATATTTGCTCTGACAATCATGAATATCATCTTGTTTGGCTCTTGAATATGGAGGGTCTCCATTCTTGCACGATAGGGGAATGCTTCACCTTTGAGGGCATCTCTCGTAGTGGAGAACACCTCCTCCCGCTGATTTAACCCACAACCTTATTTCATCATGCATTTAAGCGTAATTATTTCAAGCCTTAGTCCAAATGATTATGTCAAAAATGATTCAAAAGATTGTAAATTTTGCATTAGTCTAAGTCATGTCTTCATGCCAGTCATGATCTAGTCTTTTAGAGAATGAGTCTAGGACTCTAGTTTCTTTCATAATTAAATAATAACTTAGCTATCTTACATTTATATAAGACCGACATGCATGGTTTTGAAATGTAGGAGGTGTTAGCTGGTGGCCGCTCTATGCGGTTGCAAGTCTAAAAGAGTCAGGATGAGTTTATCCTCTCTTGTGGAGGAAAACCACTATGTCCCATTTTTTTTATTAGACATAAGTCTTGCTCTTAGCTTATGCCAAAGCATCTTAGATTTAGTTTCTGAGGCTATTTGTTTCCTTCGGGCTATGAGTATAAGTCTCACCTCTTAGATATTTTCATAATTTTGTGTTGATAAACTATAAGCCCTAGCATTCTAATAAAATTTCAACTCAAATTAAAATAAACTCTCTTTTTATAAAGCCTCTCTATAGGTAGATTGGAGCACTTACTAGGCTTCCTAGTATCATGAGTACTCCCTACTTTTTCTCTTTTAGAATCCATAAATAAGTTTTTCCACTTGAACTTTCCCACTTGACTTTCATAAAAACCCAATCCTTTAATAGTCTAGCTTTAAAATCTTTGGAGATATTTATTGAATACTTTAATCAAGAGTTTTCTTAGGAAATTTCTATTTCTTAGGATGTAATTCACCGTGAAAGCTAGCTTCCATATGGAACTAAAGAACCTGACATAAAATAAACCCTGCTTTATTTTTTCATGTAAAATATGGGAAAGATCTCTAATATATACGAGACCTATATGCCTTAAGAGTACTTATTAGGTGATTAGGTCTATTGTAGGGATATTTTTATCTTTCGAGACAAATACGTCATTGTCTTTCATCACTTATCACTTAAGATCACATTGTGGTGTATCAATGACTCCAAATTAAAACACCACAGGATATATTATGAAAAAAGAAGACGAACTTTGTTGTGTGTTAATTGGACTTTGGTAGTTATGAGAGATTGATGAAATTGGGGCTAATGAATCACTGGTTTGGAGCTTTAGAGAGCAGGAGTAGAGCAACATCAGGGGAAGAGAGATTGAACCAAGATTGGAGAGGAAAACAAGAAGATACATGAGGGGCGGGCATGCCAATGAAGATTTGACCATGTCACAAATTTTGGCGGTGTTATGACGAGGATGATGGTTGGAGCTCAACAATTGGGGCGAGATCACTTCTCAGAGATGCGAAGAGTATTGAAGGTAGAAGGCAACGATAAATGAGAATATTATGGGGCTGTTTGATTTGAGGGTAAAGTGAAGTAAAGTAAATGGAGAGGTTTCAACTTTTTTTGCGTTTGACATGATGAAAAGTAAAATTTTAAAGTGATGTAATGCATTTAGAATTCATCAAAAGGTTAAATTTTGGAATTATTCTAATTCAATCGTTAAACATAAATTACTATTTGCTTCCTTCTTTCATACAAATTACCCTCATGCTGCCTCCATCATCGTTGTTTAAAATTTTAATAATACTTTACAATATATTTGTTTTATCAAACAGAAAAAAAAACTCATGTATTTATAGAATTTTCAATCAAATAATTTAAAGTGTCCAGAATATATTACGTTTAACATCTTGTATTTTTTGTTGCAACCAAATAACTCTTAAATAATTGAGCATGTTTTGGACAAAAAGGCATAGCAACTCGAAGAATCCCGAGCATTCTCATATGATTTTTAGGGGAGTAGGTGATGCTATTTAATAAAGTATTAGTTTTATCGAATTAATGAAAATTTTGATATTATTTATATAAATTTAATAATTTAAATATAAAAATATAAATATCAAAAGTTTAAATGCTACATATTTATTAAAGGCTTTAAATAAATAATTTGCACTTAAAAAGGTGTGCTCAGACCCACTTTCGGACGTTTTTCTATGAAGCAACAAATTTACTGACTTAAATTTCCTTTTTGATCGCGGCCGCTTGGAACCCTAACTATTCCCCAATTATAAAATTCCTAGACTTCTGACGTCGCTGAAGGACTCAAGAGGACCCTGAATCTTCATCTCGGTTCAAGAACGCCTCTTCTGAATCTGTATCCCCTCCTACCCCACGATTATTCTTTTCTTTCACTGTTCACATCTCTTCCCTCGTCTGCTTTAGTTCTTATTCAGCTCCAACTCTCTTTCTCACCGATCTTCATTAAAGTGTTCAAAAGTTTGGAAATTGATTAATTTTTATCATCTTTTTCAGAAGTTGCGCATGGATTGTGGACGCTGGTCTGGCTATGCAATTGAGATAATTCCAGATGGTTCTGCTCCAGTTTACCCAGAACCCGTGAGCTCGCCATGGAACGATCAATCAATTTGGGCCACAGAGGATGATTACCGTTCTTGGAATGGCAATCCCTCTTTAGAGACCAGCTTGC
This sequence comes from Cymbidium sinense, assembly GCA_021442155.1. NCBI lineage: Eukaryota > Viridiplantae > Streptophyta > Magnoliopsida > Asparagales > Orchidaceae > Cymbidium > Cymbidium sinense. The sequence goes on along the minus strand of CM038231.1, from coordinate 55,165,410 downwards.
ATCCGCCTCATGACAGTAGACAGCTGCCATCACAGTCCCAATCCAGAGCTGGCAGTGAGCAGTCCCCGAACAAGTTGCCCAGGGGCTCCTCCCAGGGAGACTCGGCGTCCAGCAACAACAAGTCCAGGGCAATTGGGAAAATGTTCTTTAAAACTAAACTATGCTGCAAATTCCGTTCTGGAACGTGCCCTTATGTCACAAACTGCAACTTTGCCCATGGCATGGCGGAGCTTAGGAAGCCACCTCCAAATTGGCAGGAAATTGTTGCGGCCCATGAAGAGGGTGGTGTTTTGGAGCCAATTGAGGAGCACCAGATACCAATCCTGACTTCTGCTGTTGTTGGTGATGGACAGAGATCTTACAAGGGGAGGCACTGCAAGAAGTTTTATACTGATGAGGGTTGTCCATATGGTAATATGTGTACCTTTCTCCATGACGAAGAGTCAAAGGCTCGGGAAAGTGAAGCTATAAGCCTTTCACCGACCGTTGGAGGCGGAGGTATGGAGCTATCGGAAGTGGATCTAATCAGAAGCCTTCCAATTGGAAAACTAGGATTTGTAACAAATGGGAGATGACTGGGTACTGCCCATTTGGCAGTAAATGCCACTTTGCCCATGGAGCTGCAGGTAAAACTAAACGTCTTCCTCTTTTTCTCTCTGTTCGCACTTGTTATATTTGATGAAAGTTTATAAGTCCCAAAATTTTAAATGATGTTTGATGTAATTGGAAGGATATGTTTCCCGCTAATTTCAATTATGTTTCTTGAACGACTAAACTAATTGGATCCTTTAACCAATTATGGCAAACTTTTTATTCATGGAAAGCCCTACCATGATAATTGTTGGTTTGAGTTTCAGGCAGACTTTCTATTTATCATGAAACTTTTCCATCTTTGTATTGCAAACTTTGAATTTGAATCCTTACACCTAGTGATCTACATATTAGTTTAACAAATCTAACCAAAATAAATGCCATGTATCAAGAATTATCCGTTAATCTAAAACAACGCTAAATTGAAATTTACAGATCTAACTAAAATATTGTTCATTTGCATCTATATTTCATTTTTTTTAACTGAAAATTAAAATCTCACCAAGCTTATAATTGTAGAAGCATGGTTACTTGACAAACATTAAATTGAAATTGTCTAAGCTGGGGGTAATAATAACAAATTTCAGCATTTACCAGTATAATTTAGTTTCAAAAATTTGCTCTTTGTAGTAACTACTTGGCTGATTCAATGAATAACATAGGACACAACATGAGCTTATGCATTTCAGACTTGATTTGCTGCATGTGGAAGAAAGTAGTTAACCTGAAAAACTAGCCCAACATGGCGTTATCATCTTCTCTAGAACTATGTTTTATTGCCTCATAAACCACATAAAGTGACTGTTGCATGTTCAATAAGTCTTCAATTTTCCGGAAGATTGACGTACTCTAGACTTTGGAAGGAAGATTGAATTCCTAGTTGATAATCCTTTCTATGTGAATAGTTTGACATTGGTGTTTGCTTTGTTCTTCAGGCCAGCATATAGATAATATGGATCATGGTTATCTAACATAAAATAAAACCTTAAATTTAAAGTCTACTTCTGGGGCAAAAAACATAACGATCATTTTATTACCTAACATGGTAAATAACCACTATAACTTTTGGATTTATGAATAAATAGGATCAAATTTTAAAAATGGCATAGATAGTCCATGAATATCCTGCCAAAGTAGTATGAGAGGAGTTGATGCATGAGTCTTAACCCTATATCAAGTAGAGGTTCTATGAAGCATTGATAACAACACAAGACATGGCATGGGCACAATAACAATAACAATAACAACAAGCTTTTATCCCACTACACGGGATCAGCTACATGAATTATTTTTCTTCATTGTGTCCTATTAAGAGTCATATTTTCATTTAATTTTAATAACATAATGTCATATTTTATACTTCTTAACCAATTCTTTTTAGACCTATCTCTACCTTTCTTAATATAGGCTAAATTTAATATATCTACTCTTCTAATTGAGTCATTGGACTATCGATTATTTATGTGACCAAACCATCTAAGATAGGTGACTCTCTCTAATCTTATATGCCACTAGAGCTACTCCAACCTTGTCAGTTTATATTCATTTTGCATTTTGCCTCTAAGTGTAAGGCCACTCATTCACCTAAGCATCATCTCTCCAACACTTAAACTTAATTTTATGCTTTTATTTACTGGCCAATATTTTGTGCTATAAAGCATTACAAGTTTCACCACCATCTTGTAAAATTTTTCCTTAAATTTAAACAATACTTTTCTATCACACAATTGGCTTGTTGCATTCCTCTATTCAACCATCCAACTTGAATTCTACTAATAACATCCCCTTCTATTTCACCATCACTTTGGACAATAGAATCTAAGATGTTTATTTTTTTAATGACTTGATCACCCATTGTCACAACCCCACCACTAGATTTTATACAACTAAAATTACATTCCATGTATTTGATTTTAATGACATGGATACAATGACATGATGCAATCATAAATTTTCATCATGATAATATTTGAACATGAGTCTTTTTAAATTATTATTATAAATATACTATCAAAATGTCTAATATCTATATTTTCTATAATAATATATTAGAAAATGAAATATAATATTATATGCATCACATAAAATGCTTAAGAAAAAAAGGTTATAATTACATTTCAATATTTTATCAAGTATATTTAATTGTCAACAATACAACAATAGTTGCATTGATCATTTACCATGACTTCATAGATATCAATATTATGTTGTCCATACAAAATTGCAAAATTAAAAAAAATATGAATATGTTGATATATCAATAATTGATCCAACATTCTTTTCAATAAAAGCTTCAACATCATTGATAAAAGTATAATTCACTAAGCTAGCTCATTAAAATAATACTTAATCAGCATTTTGTGTCGACTATGTTAAGGTGCCCTTATTGTGTTAGGATGTCTTGGCTTTGCCTAAGTGTCTCATGATTATATCTAACTCTAATATATATATGTATATATATACATATACCTTTGAAAATTTCTGCCAGCTTTATCCAACTTTATATGATGTTTAGGGAGTTCATTCTTTGTGAGGTAGATTGATTTATATTCAACTAGATTTCTCTCAATATTATGTTAGGGTTTATTTAGGTTTGTGTTCTACTTCTTATGAACGCAAGCATTCATAGTTAATTATCCCTCTTATCGTAGTAGGAGAGCACTCTCAATTAAGGTTGTAAATAAACATAGATCTCTAGTATAAATCAGTGTCTAGCAATGTGGTGTGGATGATTATCTAAAAAGAAAAAAGAGGGTAGTCCCGATTAAGATCCTATGGTTTTGCATCCTAAGACTACGTTATTTCAATCTACCAACATCAGAGGGCTATTAGCCATAACGTCCAAGGAGTCTGATTAGCAGCTATGAGTTGCCTTGTCTCAGATATCCCGAGTAGACCAACGTTTTAGTATAAGTTTTGTGGTGCAAGTGTTTATTGAATTATTTAGGCTAAATTTAATTTATAAGTTTATCTGATTATTCAATTTCATTTAGTCAGCATTGCAGACATGTATGTAGACTTACATTACATTTGGAATGCCATAATTTAAGGAAGTTCGTGTGGCGAACGAGTGATTGGATTTACATCCCTTTGGAATGCCATATAGGATTTAGACTTTGCATAACAAATATATAGATTGGACTTGCATCCTTTTGAAATGAAAGATGGGGTTTATAGTTTGCATAGTGAAATGCCATATTAGAGTAGTTCATAGTAATGTTTTATTGGAATTTTTTGGGCGTTCGGCACAGGCGAGTATCTTGCCTCTGTGTAATGTGTAAGACGTTATGCACATGGGGCGAACAGCCCATGCTTGGGGCACGAATTTTGCGCCCCAACATCATTTTTATGCCACAAAGGGCAATTAAGTAATTTTATGCCTTTAAAATTTTTGTAAATAGCCCTAATTAACTCGTCTCTCGCACTTGAGGCTTTCGGCTCCCTCACTTGTTCTCACTCCTTGTCGTGAGCTAATCTTGTGCCATGGACATTAACGCCGCCCACCATTGTCATTGCTAGAAAACGCGACCATCGACGTTGCAATGAACCAAAAGAGGTGAATGAGATATATTTAATGCTCAAGTGCATACCTTTTTTTGGGTTGTGTTCATTCTTCAAATTGTTGGTTATTCCTTCAACCAAATTTTTGTTTTATTTTTTTTGCAACCACTATTGTAGGAATGCTGCTTTAACTTGTCAGCCAAGATACATAAGACATAAGAAATGAAAGGTTGGCATGAGGAATGAATGATATTTGCGGATTGAGATTGAGAGTCCATGATTAGTTTATTTCTCATTATCAAACTGTCTACTTATTTTTTATATGTTTGTGATTTTGTTTTGATGATTTGTGTTGAAGATTTTAATTTTGGAAGTCTAGAATTGAAAATTCAATGTTATAAATTTTAGTTATATTTATTATTAATTATATGGATATATGCCATATTTATTAATTATATCACGGGGCTTACGCCTCAAGTCTTGAGGCTTACGCCCTCACCCGATAATATCTAAAACACCCTGCCCTATGCTCCCGCCTTTTAAAACATTGGTTCAGGCTATATGACGTCGGATTACATTCATTAATGCTAGTGGTTTGGACTTAAATGACTTGATCTCATTTTATATTTGAGATAAGCTTTATTTTTAGAGTTGATTGTGAGATATTTGGATCTTCAATATGCTGGGTCTAATCAAAGAGTATTGATCAATTACATTTGTATTATTACAATGTTAGTATTGTTAGTATTTGAGCTCTGGTATTATCATTTGAATGATACAAATCTCTCTGGTTCTTAACACAATATGTTTGATCAATCAAATAATCAATGATCGTTCATGATTATGATTGAATGCGATTGTCATTTCATCATTAATTCTTTTTTTATCCCTCAACATACTCGAGTCTAATGAAAGAATTACTTATACCTAGATCTTTAAACTCTTAATGTGCAATTTTAATATGAGGGAGAGAGTGCAAATTAATTTTTTTTATCATATTATTAAGTATATTTCTTCTCATTTAAATGATTTTTGAAAAATATTTGAGTTTAATAATTTCAAGAAATTTACAACATTTTTGGTAGTGACATTTTAAGAAATTTAGTGCGATACACATCTTTCTTTGTCCAAGATCAGGAGGAAGGATTTTATCTCTCACGGATCAAGATCGACGGAGAGGTCTTTGTAAAATTTGATTCATGAGCAATAAAGTTTTCAAATTTTAGGCCTGTAAATTAATTTCAAGTAATTTAATTTTAAGTTAATTATTTATTTATTTTGTGAAATGATGGCTTAGCAGTTTGCATTTTGTCAAAAGTAATGCGCTTGCGCTCTTTCTCTTGTTCTAAATCCAAGATCGATGGAGGGGTAATTTCATCTCGCATCGGACACAAGATCGATGGTGGCTTGTGATGAGGGGAAGCATGCTCCACAGGGAAGGAGATGTTACCGCAGGCCCTTGTATGTGGCTAAAACCATTTGATTATTAGATTTCATGCGAAGGATGAGGTGGCGATTGCGGCGGTCTCCTCTCCTTCACGCCGCAAGTGGATGTCCCTTCCTCCCGATCGATCCCTCCATAGTTGATCACCTCCAATGGTTACTGCCGTTACAGAAATTGCTGTCGATTGGGCTTTGAATTTCCTTCTCTTTCCTTCCTCTCTTTTTCTCTTTTTAATTTTTTCTAGCAAAATATATATGTATGTGTGTATATATATATATATATATATATATATATTATCTCTACCTATCTATATAGACACATAATTTTGTAATTTCATCTACATAGTGGATTATTTTGATTGGACTAGGTTTTGTGATTTTTCTCTTTTTTGATTTTTCTTTCTTTTGAGTTTTTGACATAAAAAATTGCTATCTCTCATCACTCTTAGCTGTGTGTGTATTGGATATTTTCATGGAACTAAGATTTGATTTGTATCTACTACCTCATATTTTCTAGCATGCAACAACTATAGTCTTCAAAATTTACTTTTTTTAAAAAATTTTATTTTAATTTACCTATGTATCATTTATGTACAATGATTATTTTTAATGTAAAAAAAATATCAAAAGATGTAGTTTTTGATTTGTTTCACCTACCCTATACAAAAGGCTTTTAGATTTTTTAATAATCATTATAAGCATCAATATATATCAATAACAAACAACAACAACAACAAAGCCTTATACCACTATTTGGGGTGGATGTGAGTCATTCTTAGCCATTATATTCTATGAAGTGTCAAATTCTCATTTAATTCTAATAAATGAGATCACATCTAAAATTTGTCACTCTTTAAAATCACATTCTTTTCTTTGATAGCCTTTAGTATTTACTATTACGATCAAATCTTCTTATTAACTATTTTTTTGACTCTCCTAAAACTTCTACTTTTTTTAGAATTAGTTATCTTATCTCATAGCAAATTTTACTCAACTAAAGAAATTTTAATTTCACCTTTTAAATTCTACATTTTCTTATTTGATAATTTTTTATATATACATCTATAACTACTACTTTGTGCTGTATCATCAAACACATTTAGAATCAACTTAAAATCATTACAAAAATGTGTTTTTTCTTATAAGTAAAAGAAATCTTCCTATGATTTGGAGGCTCCACTTTTATAAGAAATTAAGTGCAACTCATTTCTTAGGAGATAAAATGATATCTAAGTGTGATTTATTTAAGCATTTTGGACTTTTCATATTGACTAATGGGAGGTAAAAGGATATATCTTCCAAAGTTAATGTTGGTGGTTAAATGTATAAGTTTTTGTAAAATAATGGATAAATTAAAGAATGATTATATTAGAGTAATGATTAGAATGACAACTATTGAAGATAAGATGTTTAAAATAAACTTGGGTATTGGGCATGTACAACAAAGGGCTGAAAATGCACTTAGTAGATTGGTAATAAATTAGTGCTGGAGTATTAGGAAAAAAAATGAGTAGACTTAAGGTAACATGGTTAGAAGTTACTCACAATGTTTTGCAAAGAATATGTTTAGCACCTTTGATATCACTAAGTAAGAACAAATATAAAACAAGGAATCATAAAGTTGTCCCCAAATAGTTTGTATAAGGCTAATGATGATGTTGCATGATTTTAATGCATTTATGTTTTATAAAATAGGGAGACTTGGAGCAATGGTCAGATTGACTCATTTTGATATTGATGTCACAATTTGGAATAACGTTAAAAATCTCTAGGTAAGTCTATGTACATCAACACTTCTTTGGATCCCATCTTGGAAGAAAGTATCAAGGAAGTCTCATGTACTGGGTATGCCATTCATGCTCTATTGTTGGCATTGTATATTTTATTTGTTGAGAAAAGTTACAGGATTGGGTTAATATTTAAAAAGTTGCTATTTTGTGTCTTACGTGTACATGTGTGTGTACACATAAGGGGAAAGATATAATATACAAGTCAAGGTTACTTTGGTTAACAAAAATGTCATTTTGTTAGGTTATCCTTCACACCTATGCAGATTAAGTGATACATGATTTTGTTCGTGCTTCTCACAAATAATGGATGCATGGTGGTTGTGAGTGTTAGTATATAACTATTCAAAGACAGATTAATCATAAATAACTTTTCTAGTTATTAACCTCATGGAAAGTTTGTCATGAGCTTAGGCCAATCAAGTGTATTTGTGCTTGGGTTCTTGGTCCAGTTACCTTTGTTTATTTTTAAGGTATATTGCATAATTCAATTGCACTTTTGGATATTAGGTATATGCTTCATTATGATTTAATATGATTACATGATTGTACATTAGAGATGAATATCGATTTATTTACCTATAATGTAATTTGCCTAGATGTGCCTCATTAAACTCTAAGATGTTAAATCTTCTATCCTAATACCTAAGCAATGCAAAATTAATCATCCAAAAATGATTTCCTCAGAATCTAATATATTGCTTCTCTCTGACAAAGTTTTAAGATAAAATTAACCACAGCCCTTTCATGAATCATTGAGTTGAAGTCAATGCTGGACTAACACATCCATTAAAGGTGTATATTATGAAATTTGTGAAAAAAATCTTAAATTATATTAGATTTATTTAATTTATCTCAATAAGGATTGGATAACTAAATTAAAAAAAAATTGCATGAGCTTATTATTATGTTCATTCATGGTCTGCCTTAGCTTAGTAGCAAGGTTATAACTCTTTTATTTCCAAGTTGCTCTACATAGACTTGATGTTATAATTGAAACACAATTAGGTGGGCCTATATGGATGTCTTTTATAGATAACATTGTGACATCATGTGGGTTTTTTTGTCTTTTGTGAGGTTTCAAGTTTTATGTTTCACCACAATAATCTATATTAAGCTTAGGTTAAGGATTATACCCTAGTGGTATTTTACGTCACTATCACAGATTTAGGTTTGGGGTTGGCATCATCTTTGTGATGTCTAGTCATCATTGGGTATTTTTCATTTATTGTGGACTATAAGACCCACATATCTATGTCATCTCGAGATGATTATTTGGGCCTTCATTCTTTCACTTCTCTATCACCAAAAAATTCTACTTCTCTGGCCCCATTTATGCTAGCCGGCCTCTCTTTCCTTAAGTTGGTGAATAGTGATTATCATGGATTTCTTTTTTTTGAACGGTTTAGTGTACCCCTCACAGTATTTGTATGCACAAAGTTGAGAGGTAGAGATTGTACATCTTTCCAAGTAGATGACAAATTAGTGGTCTCATATCAAAGGTTGCTTAGTTGCTTTATCAGATTAAAGATCCATTACAAAATTGATATTTGACTTTGTATGATTTTTATTCCTTATATATAAGGGGTTATCCTTGTTGAGGCTTGTGGAGCTTTAAACACACATAGGGGCAAGATTTTATGGATTTCTCCATTACTGTGGGTATTAGAATTGCTCCTAAACATGTAGTAGAACCCATAACTGAGGAATACAAGTTAGTTCAAGATGACTACCTTTAGGAGAGGAGTGACTCGAGGGCTTGGGATAAAAGAAGAGGTGTGGTGACACCTTGCCCTTAGCACTTGCTTCCTCTTTAGTTAGACTTTTTTTCCTTCTCACTATTCCTTATCATCATTGTCATTAGGCATGTTATGTGCAATAGTTGAGGTGTTCGTAAGAGTCGTTTTAAGCTTATCAAGCAAATTGACACTCATAAAACAAAATCGAATTTGGTGAAATTTTTGTAAGGCAAGTAGGATGAAATTTCACTTAATGATTTTTTATAAATAATAATTAACTATTTACTTGGGCAAGTTGATGTTAAAATGGGAATAACACTAGTAATTAGTTCAGTTGATATATAATAGTTAATTGACATGTCTATTTAGGAAGATCTCTTATTCATACTCTTGAGTTGTTAACCCAACCAACCAATTTATTTTTGTCGTTCAAACTTGGTCTATCCATTATTGGGTTTATTCATTAGTCAGATTCAATTGAAGTGACAAAGTATATCAATGCTCCATCCATTTTCCTAGACCTTTGATCTTTATCAACTTGGAGGAAAAAAAAAAGAGTAGTACCATCTTAGTCCCCTTTCATTTGGAAGTGTGTTTTAAAGACATTGATATTCCACCTCATCTGCTACTCCTTGTGGAAGCTGATGAAGGCAACTAAACTTGCCATTGAGTTGGGAATGAGTTGGTTAGAGATATGTTGATATAAATGCAAGATCTTAGTTTTCTTAGGGAAGAAAGGGAAAAGATGACCAAATTTGAATGGATCATTATAGAAGTATCTCTCATTTGGTCTGTAAGTTTTGGGGAGCTCATTATTTTGCATTGCCTTTACAAAGAAATTCCTAGAGAAGTCAGGCACGTCATCATCAACTCAAAATTGTACCCTCAAATAGTTATAGGTACCTTTCATCCAGTCTCAATGAACTTTTAAGAGCATTATAAAGAAAAATGGTCTTCAACTTTATTGAGCATAGAGTTGTTGAAAGAAGTGAAACATGTACTTTCTTGACTGGGATTTTAAAGATTCAAAATGTAAAGTTAAAAGAAACTTAACAAAGTTTTTCACAACCAGCTCAAGGTTTAATAAGTGCAAATGACAGTCTTCATCCCAAGCACAAAATCATTAAATGTGCCAACATCGAGGTGTGATTGATGGAATATTTTAAAAGAATTAATTTATAATTTAAATTTGAGAAAGCCAATTGATGGACCAAGTACAACTACTGATAAATCCCAAATAACTCACCCCATTGACTACTTAAAAGCAGAGCATTTTAGATTTCATTCAAAGTAAGAAATTATAATAAGATATTAATCATTCTAATGAAGGTGACATGAGCAATACAAATAAAATTCTCATTTATTAATCCTAAAGTAAATTATAGTCACTAAGGCACCAACTTATATAGTTCACTGCATATAATAGGAAGACCAAATTACATTAAGTGTTTTTTTATGAACTACTATTGCAATTCTGATTTTACTTTGTTGAAAACTACTATTTTATGAGGAGCTTTGTGACTTGATCTTGTAGCTAGTGATGACCTAAAGCCGCCATGAAGAGCTAGCTTTTACTTGACATGAGGTGGTAAAATACAACCAACTTGACCTTGGGATTGACTAAAATCATAGCAGGGCTCCTCATAGATTTAGATTGAAACCACCTCACAATAGACATCATACTAGTTAACTAGCTCTTGGATTGTGGATTTCATTCATGTTGTGAAATGATTAGGCTTGATGACTCCATAGATGTTTTCAATGCTGTAAATTCAGCATTAAGACACTCAATCTAAAGGCCATTCTCAACTTCTCATTACGTTGACTTGACATTGAAGACAGGATTCTCTCCTTCAATTGATTGAGTTGCTCGATTATCATTTAGTTAACAATCTCCAATTTTTCTATTCTCTCTTTAACTATTTTAAACACTAGAATTATAGATTCAACTTGATATCGCCGGTTGAGAATTTATCTTTGACTAATTTGATGAATTCTTTGCCAATGACTTTGGCCATAGTTTTCAAGAGGTCATTGGTTAAGAGATTTATGGTGCGTTTGGGACAATGGTGTGGTGCGGTATTGTGTTTTGGCACGCAGCCGATTCTTGTTTGAGAAATTGTGATGTGTTTTATTTTGTATGATCGATGTGAAATTACATTTTGTTACCTAACGGTCGCGGTATCGAAAATTGCATTTAACTTTTTTAAAATAAAAAAGTTTGTAATACTCACTACAACATTTTAAACAAGTTCTTATTTACTATTCTTTTAGACGCCCTAAACTCACTCTTTATCACTAGAAGCACTTAATGGGCTCTTTCAGTGGCAATACTCATCTTGGGTGGATTGCATCTTCTTCTTTCTCAATTTGAGGGATGGATGAATCCTTATTGGTCTCTGTTTGATCTTTAAATTATACTCATACAAGTTGATGGATTTGTTTCTTATATTTCCTTGCTGCAAATTATTAAATGGATTCACGTCTTTTGACATTTTAGTAGTTGGAGAAGGCAACTTCATCTAAGATTATCACCTTGTTAAAAGCCTCTATGTGAGAAGATGCATTCACTTCAGTTGTCCTAGAGGTTGGTTGCTCATACTTGATAACTTTTGGCTCTCTTTTGATGGCGACACCACCTATTTTTGGTTCTTGAGGTTTGGGCTGCATTTAAGTCTGAGTAAGAGTAGGAATTTGGTGCGTAATCTGCATAATCAATTTTGGAGGAGTTAGAGTGGCGATAGATCATGAAACATTGACAATCAAGCACAATATTAAGTCTCTTGGCTATAGAGAATTAAATGATGAACTCTTCAAGTTGATCTCTCCAATTTCAATTGAGAGTACCAGTGCGTGGAACTTCTGGTGGTCCTTGATTGCTTGTCCTGAGATGATGTGGAGTCAGCATCATTGACAATAGTCAGATAGATGTAGTGTTCAACGTTACAAACACATAAGGAGTCGCTTCAATTGTATTCAATTATGTAGAATAACTTATGTTGGTTTCTTTTATAGACTATGCTAGATGTTTCTTTTAGTTTGACTTGAGAAATTTTTTTTGCAATGGGAATACAGGTGGTGATGCTTTTTCTAGTTAGTAGTGACTTCCTTCCCTAAGTTTCATTTGCTTGGTTTCATAGCCATGTCTTTTCTATTCATGAATGGCACAGGGCTTTTGACTTAACACCAAACCTTGCATCATTGTTGATTACATAGATTAATAGTAGTGTGAGAACAATGTAAAGCAATAAAATGAACAAGTGCAATTGAATAATGAAATTTTAAGATCAACAATTTTCCTGGTAGAAAGGGAATCACACATGTCAATATTCATAAGCATCTCTTGAGATTCATGGTCTTGACCAAATGACTGCATAATATGCATTGCGAGGTTACTTGAGATGATAGTCGTTGCTATTTCATTATTTTTAGTCTTCTTTCTTGAAGAGCTAAAAGAATTAGGGGATCAATGCACAGCTATATTTACTTTGGTCAAGTGCATCAAATCAATTATGACTTATATGAATCAATCATATCTAGATTTAAGCCACATCTCTTGAGTTGAGATGCATGAGCTGGCAACAAGTTGTCAATGACAAGTCACTCAAATAAGAGGTTCAGATAAGGTAAAGTCACCCAAATGACACTCATTAGCAGTCCTCAGTTTATGGTACTCAACAATTGTATAAAGTTGGCTTGATCTAAGTTGTTGTATTTGTTTAGGTGAACTATAGCATCTTGTATATCACTATTTGTTTGCAATACTTGCCAACCTCTTCTTGAGGTACTTTCGTCTTGAGTGCTCTTGAAGAGGAGCTCGTGTTCACACTAACCCCACAACTTTAGCAAATGTCAAATTATTTATTTAGTAGTCTGAATCATGTATAATCCATCCTACGGCACTAAACTTGGTTCAAGCCTTATAAATAGGTGGTTAAGTGTTAGACTTATCACAATGTGCTCATCATATAAAAGATGTCTACAATCTGACATAAATGGGTGAGTTGATAGTTTTAATAGGTATAAACTTGACTTTGGTGATAAATATCTACAAAAAATATAATCAAAGCATCTAAAAGTCAATGACATTATAATAAGTTATCAAGAAATCAGGTGTAAAATCTAACAATTGCAATAATTTATTTTAGGAGTATAAGCTCTAATAAATCAAATGAATGACTTACAATCTTATTCACTTTCCCTTAATACATGAAGCATGAGTTTAGAAACTCTACTTTTAATGATAAATAATTTATATCCGAAAATCATAAAAATAATATGTTTGAGCATGGGTGAAATTTTGGAGGTAAGTTCAAAAGAAAATTTTGGAATGAATTAGAGGGATTAATACAAAAGATCTCTTGAAGAAAAGTATTTATTGGGAGATTTAAATGGACGTGTTGGTAGAGTGGTAGAAGATTTTAAAAGTATTCATTGGTTATGGATTTGGGTAATGAAGAAGGTAGGTATATTAGATTTTCGCTTTATGATTTTGTAGTTCTTATATTTAAGAAAAGAGATGAAATATTATTACTTATAAAATGGATCTAGTAAAACGATTGATTATTTTTGATAAGAAAAATAGATCGTTTAGATTGTAAAGATTGTAAGGTCATTCAGTGAAATTTTAAGTACCGACATTTATTAGTTTTAGATTTTAAGATGAAAGGTTGTAAGAGAAAAATAAACTTAATTATTGTCTAGATTAGATGGGGACACTTAAAAACATAAAAATATTTTAAAGCAAGAAATTAAAATTTGGGATGTTTAAGAAATTGCGTTATGTGGGAAAAAGTATCAAGTCTTTATTAAGTTCTTTAAAAAAATGTATTTGGCGAATCAAAGGAAAAGCTTCTTTTAATAAGAATAGTTGGTGGTGGAGTTAATGCGAAAAGATAAAATAAAAGTTGTTATAAAACTTGGTTTAGATGTAAAACTTCGGAGAATTGGGAAAGATATAAAATGGCACGTAGAGATTAAGAAAGCGATATATGATCAAAAATTTAAACTTTTAGTGATTTATACTGATAGATTAGATCTGCGAAGGTGAAAAGATGTATGTAAGTTAAGCCAGAGATGTAAAGACATAGTTCAAGTGAGGTATTAAGGATGAAAATAATAAAGTCTTTTCTTAGAAAAGATATTGAAAATAGGTGGATGAGGTATTTTAATAAACTTTATGAAGGATCGAAAGTCGATTGATTTTAGCAACCTAAACAAAATAGAAAATTTCATTTTTATCGATCAGATTAGTAAATCGAAGTTAGTGAAGCTTTAAAGAAAATGAAATGTGGAAAAGCGAGGGAGGATAATATTCCAATAGAAGTGGAAATGTTTAGGAGATCAAGGAATTTCTTGGCTTACAAATCTTTTTAATGTTATTTTAAAGACTAAAAAGATGCCAGATGAGTGGAGAAAGAGTTTGTTGGTTCCTATATTTAAGAATAAAGGTGATGCACAAGATTGTGCAAATTATAGAGAATTAAGTTAATGTGCCATACATTAAAATTATGGGAGAGAGTAATGAGCATAGATTACGATGTGATACGAAGTTTCTCTGTCGGTTTGGTTTCATGCCGGGTAGATCTACTATGGATGCTATACATTTGTTAAGAGGTTTGATGGAGAAGCATAGAGAAAATAAAAGGATCTACATATGATATTTATTGATTTAGAAAGCTTATGATAAAGTCTGAGATGTTCTTTGGAGAGTCTAGAACAAAAGAAGTTAATATTGGTTATATTCAAGTCATTAAGGATATGTATACTAGAGTCACTTGTGTCCAAACACAAGGAGGATTGACAAACTATTTTCCTATTTTGGTTGGATTACATCAAGGATCAACATTAAGCCCTTATCTTTTTACTTTAGTTATGGATGTTCTTACGAGGCATTTACAAGAAGATGTACCACGGTGTATGCTTTTGCGATGACATTCTTCTTGTTGATAAGACTAGAGAGTCCAAAACTTGAATTATGGAGGTCAACTTTAGAGTCTAAAGGTTTTCGTTTAGATCTAAAGCGAATATATGGAGTGTAATTTTAGTTGTAGAAATTTTAGTGGTAGTGTTGTGACTTTAGGTGATCAAGTCATTAAGAGTGGCGATTGATATTTAGGCTCTATTGTTCAAAATGATGGTGAAATAGATGGAGATATTATTAGTAGAATTCAAGTTGGATGGTTGAAGTGGAGGAATGCATCGCTATTATGTGATAGAAAAGTTCCACTTAAACTTAAGGAAAATAAGATGGTGGTAAGACCTGATGACTTATGAGAATGTTGGCCAATAAAAAGAAACATAAGAGTAAGTTAAGTGTTACGAGATGAGGATGCTGGTGGATGAGTGGCTTTACCCTTAGAGATAGAATGCAAAATGAGTATGTTGGAAAAAGTTGGAGTAGCTCAGTGATAGATAAGATTAGGGAGAAGCCTTAGATGGTTTGGCCACATAAATCGATGACAGATTAGGAGAGTAGATGCATTAGATTTTCCTTATGTTAAGAAAGAAAGGTAAGTGACCTAAAAGACTTGGTTAAGATGTATAAAAAATGATCTTAGTATACTGAATTAAATGAGAATTTGACACATAATAGGACACATGATAGGCGAAGGATTCATGTAGCGACCCACCTAGTGGGATTAAGGCTTGTTGTTGTTGTTGTTGTTGTATGGGTGAAATCTACTAGCTAAGGTATAAATGACAAGGCATATGATATGAATATGGTTAGTGAAAGTGACATGTGTTTTAATGCGACATTATATCATATAATAACCAAGAAACCTAAATAATCTACTTATAAGGTATTATTATCATATATGGAAATGATTCGATAGTGATTACTTTCTAGTAGAGTTCATAAGAAAAGGCATATAAATTGACAATTATTGTATCTAAATGCTAAATCACCTAGTATCATGCATACCATGTTAATGCATCTTGTAGTAACTTATTAGTCATTTATTATTATACTTGATAGCAAGTCATTTGTGCTGCATGAATGAGATGAAGTTGTGGGAGGAATTGGTGTGTGTTTTTAAAATTTAAAAAAAAAAGCAAATTAAAACTTTCGAAATCAACAAACAAGGAATCTTTTGATAAAAAATTGAAACAAAAAAAAGAGCAATAAAAATAAATGAAATAAAAGAAAGAGGGATATATATTGATTTATAATAGTTTATTTGAACCTACATCCACACAAAAGCTAAGATGAAGATGACTCTCTTCTTAATGGGTAATAAAAAATTCTACACCACTCCTTTTCTCTTTCAAGGCAAGAAGAATGCCACTCTACATATGCAAAATTTCTCTTTCAAACTTTCAAATCAACAAACAAGGAATCTTTTGATAAAAATTTGAAACAAAAAAAGAGCAATAAAATAAATGAAATAAAAGAAAGAGGGATATATATCGATTTATAATAGTTTGGACGAACCTACATCCACACAAAAGCTAAGATGAAGATGACTCTCTTCTTAATGGGTAATAAAAAAATTCTACACCACTCCTTTTCTCTTTCAAGGCAAGAAGAATGCCACTCCTACAATATGCAAAATTTCTCTTTCAAACTTTCGAAATCAACAAACAAGGAATCTTTTGATAAAAATTTGAAACAAAAAAAAGAGCAATAAAAATAAATGAAAAAGAAAGAGGGATATATATCGATTTATAATAGTTTATTGGCGAACCTACATCCACACAAAAGCTAAGATGAAGATGACTCTCTTCTTAATGGGTAATAAAAAATTCTACACCACTCCTTTTCTCTTTCAAGGCAAGAAGAATGCCACTCCTACAATATGCAAAATTTCTCACAATAATAAATTTAATTGAAGTTCCCTTTACAAGAATAAACTCTCAAGTTAATGCTCAACTCAATGACAATGTGGATGAAAAAGAACAATCAAGTTAAGTGCAGCCTCACCAAAATTTTCTCACAAGTTATCTCTTAAGGGAAAAGTGGAAGAAAAATTCTCTCTACTTTTCTCTAAGAAAACACCTATCCCTATGCTTCCCTAATGTACTATATGATAATGGATCATACTATGCGATTAGTTCAAGCTCAAATATTCTTTCTTTTATTATCGGATGGTACTCGTAGTTGCCACAATAGTATTGTATGGTCAAGTATCGCTTGAATGATTAGTAGAAACTAAATATTTAAGTTTTTGTTTGTCCATCTTGTAAGATCATATTATATAGTACAAATTGATTAAAGAAAAAAAAATATCTTAGTCGATCTTATAAATTCATGATTTAAAATCGGATGATTATCAAATTAATATTTGTACTGATGATATAAATTGTACTGTATGATTAGTTTAATTTTAAAAATTTAAAATTAATAAACTTAATCATTTTGGTTGTAATTAATTAATACAATCGCAATACGATTATAAATCCAATAGAATTGCAAGAAATTTTTAATTTTTTGGAAAAGATATGTTATATTTTTCACTCTCTCGTAGCATGCTTGGTTTTCAACATTCACATGTCTATTACATGAAGATAAAATAAAATACATATACTAAAATAATGATGCAGCTCTTAGCTTGAGTTATTCTTTATCATGGAATTCTTAATCCGTGTTTGATCTATCTCGGTCAAAGTGCTATTGATTGTGCTTTCCTAGATGACATTCTTTGAGTTGCTTAATACTTGCATAATTAACTTATAGTAGTTTGCACACACAATTGATTAATATAAGCAAGTAGTCAATCAAGAAAGTTTGCGATCATCAAAACCTAGAATTAAACATGAATACTCTTGGGGTTAATAAGGTTTTCACCTTATCCAAGAGTCATCTCTCTAACCCATTAACCCATTTGGCTAGATCATATCAACAAAATAGAATTAGCAACATTCACATCTATTAATCTTGTAAGCATACATCATATAAATATATCATATCACGAGCAATGTGTTATGATCAATATTTTCTAATAAGATCAAAGTCTATTATAAACCAACTACATCCATGATTTATGCGAATATTTATTTTAGATAAATCAAAATAATGTACTATGTATCAATCAACATGAGAAAGTTAACAAAAATATCACATCACATCAATATGAATAAAAGAATTATTTTGGATAAATAATGCATATTTTATAATTTACATTAACAAAAAGATTAAGCCTATAATAGGTATCATGAAAAACTCTTCTTATAGTGAATGGTACACTTATTCTTTAATATGTAAAGAGTCAGCTAACTGATATGAAGAATTTGACATATCAATTATTATTTTGTTCTTAGTCCAAAACATGAGACTTCACGATACTTTGATTCTATAAATCAAGGTCAAATATGCACTTAATATTGTATATTGAAGATTTAAATAACTAAAATAACAATTCAAAGATATTTTGTAATTAATAATTGCTAAGAAATTTCTGTAATTTATATTTTATAATAACCATAAAATAATCATTTAATTCTTAGTTTGCTTATATGAAATTAAGAGATAATATGGTGATCATCTTAAGAGGCTTTTCACATAAATTATGGCTTGGATTAACCGGCCCTTTGATTAAATTTAAGATTAAACAATTTTTGTGCACCTTTTGAATCAATTTGCATTTATAGTTAATATCATCTCAAGCATAACTGGCATGATTTAATAAAATTAATTTAGGGTAATGAACTAATTTTTTGGTTTTGACACTCAAGCATCAATCTAAACATAAGTTTGGCCACTCAAAGCATCAATCTAAATATAACTATCACGATTCTCTTTATTCTTCATCTTCAAAAACTTTATAAATAATACAAGAACTAATAATTCCAGGGAAAATAATCCAACGTCATAGTTCAATTAAAACTTATTGTGATATGAACTTAGGTTATATGCAATTAATGTGATGAAAATATGCTAGGATTAGTTATTAGGAGAGAAAAAAGTTGGTATCTCTCATTTAAACATTCAAACTCTCGCTTCTAGTTAACTTCTCTCACCTCAAAGAAAGGCCATCGAACTTCCTCTGCCCATGTTAATTGGCATTCTACTCCCAAAAGAAAATGATCTAGAACTGGAATCCTTTCTCAGAAACATCAAGGTTGCTTCATGTGGACTTTGAAATGCTATTGTCCCTAGAATTGTTGATCTATCAAGTTACCATCAATCCCAAGGTAATACCTACTAAGCAAGTACTAAGGTGAATGTGCCTTGAAATTTATGAACATGTCATGGTGGAAGCAAAAAAGAAAGGTCAGGTTATTGTCTACATTGAATTGACTTATCAAAGTTTGCTCCACAAATGACTTTTCTACCCAATTTGAAACATATGGTGGACTATGCATCATCCCACAATCTATTCTCTTTCATGCTCTGATCAACTTAGTACAACTAAATCAAGATGGCACTTTCGTAGATAAAAAAAATACACTTTTGTTGGACATTGATTAATATGTTCGACTATAGGTTGTCATTTGGTTTACAAAATATAGAGGTCACCTATCAAAGAGCAATGTTCAAAATCTTGGATGCCTTATACCAGTCATTCACAATCTTTTGTCCTCAACCACCCCATTTTTTCAGGAATCCTGATTCAAGTTTTAAAGTCTACTTACTTTCACAACTTGATGGGATAGGTCAGATTTGAATGATTTGATCATGAAGGTTATACACACATGTGCATAAAGCCATATGAGTTCTTACAAAGCATGAGATCTCTCCTTTGAATTTGACTTTTCTCTCTCTAAACTCTTGTTTACCCTAGGCTTGCTTTCCCTATGAAAGGCACACACATGTTTTGTACAGGTTCACTTGATAGAGTATAGAAAATTTGTCCAATATCCTTTTTTCTCTCTTTATTCATTTTCTTGCACAATTTGGTATGACTGCTACTTTTCTCTTTCACAAGTTTCAACTGAACACCATTCTTAGACAATGGGTGAATGATATTGTTGGGTTTTCCCATAATGATGATGAGATGAATTAAGCATAAGTAACTCTCTTTTATTGATATGTTTGTGAAGATTGTGTCATGTGTTTTTTTTCTCTTAAATATGTTTATACTTGGGATGTATCAAGAAATGAATCCTTTACATTGATTTAAGTATTTAGAATAAAGAGAAAAAAAAAAATTAAAACGTGATGGACATGATGTCTATAAATATGTTTCACGTTTAGTTTTGTGGAAGTTATTATTTGGCATAAGTTGACTTTTTTTAGAAGAATTTGAGCCTTAGATCCACTTTATAGATCAAAGGCAATATACTTACTCAAACAAGTGGTGGTAGCATAAGGATTCATGTATTTGATTTCATGTTGGACACACATAATCAAGCAGAATTAAGCTTTGGCTAAAAAATTAAATAAAGATTTTGGAATAAAAATAAATAGCATATATTGTGTAAACGTTTTTTTTTACTTAAAATCATTATAACAGTATTTATTATTTTTTTTTCTAAGTTTCAGACTTGCCATTCTTTGGTAAGAGAAGTTTCTATTAATTAATTATCAATTCTTGATAATCAATTTTAATTGCTGTTTAAATACTATTAAACCAGATAATTGGTGATAAGAAAATAATATCGCATCTTTTGCATTGATAATTCGATTTTGCCAAAGAATCATATAACTTGTTATTTGTTAGCCTTACGCAAAGTATTTGGGATCAGCTTTATTATCATTTTCTCTATTCAATTTATTGAGTGTTTCTTGTCGTGTATCTCTAATCATAGTTATGATCTCATTTGATTGTATTTTAATCTTTTAAAAATGCTGAAAATTTTTTTGCGAAGCTTTAGGTTCATTTCTTCGGAATGCCTCAACATTAAGAGAAGATTAGAAGAATTTCATTTCAATATACATGATTAGAACGAATTGCACTTCTATCCAGAAAGTTATTGAAAAGAATACTTGATTGCTTTTTTACATATCTCAAGCCCTTTTTATGACCATAGTAGGCCTTTGAATTTCTTAATAGTGAAGTAGAAAAAGTTGTTGAACAGTAAATCACACAAAATCACAACTACTTATCACTAAATTCCCGCACCATCCACAAAATCGCAACTCACCGCTATTGACTGGATTGCCAAGTCCTTGAGGACACAATACTGCAACGAGCCATCCTATCCCTACAGCAAGGTTCTGATGGAACTGAGATCTGTAGAAACATTATACCGCCATAAATCCAAATGCAACACTTAACCAAAAGCCTCCAATAGACCACCAACCAAAGCCACAAATTCAAACGTCATCTAACATAGACCCATTAGCTTGAATCTTTCAAAAAATTATTTGCGAAAATAGAGACTTTAATAGAAAAACTTCATGTTGTCATAACGGTAACATCATAGGCATGCTTCATGAATGGAAAATATGAAACTAAAAGCACTTAAAACTATTATAATAATTAAAGTCACCTTTCAATTTGTTTGTCTCGAACAAACTTACTGAAATATGCATCAAATTCTCATTTACCAGTTTTAATACAAATTCAATTTACTCTTATTCCGTCCCTTAAAACCAATGGGCATGGAGGAACTCCACTCTAAGGAGCAGTAGTAGAGTTGCAAACTCTGATCCTTTTAAAGGCTTAGACTACCTTCTGGGTTTTTCATGAACTACTGCAATATTCAGTATATGCTGCTGCACCAAGCAACATATTGTATGTTTGTATTCTTAATCCTCCTGCAATTGTTACTTCAGAAACTTGTGGTATTCTGCCTTATTATACAGACTTACACGGTTGCAGAGCTCCATAGATGTGATGGGGGACCAGTAGAAATTAAAGCCAATGATCCTTCGTCAGCAGCCTCTTATACAAAGCAGACCATTGCATCTACAAAGTCAACAACCGATACTGTTGTTTGTAGCACCTCACTTCCTCATTCTGATGTTTATCGTGTGGGAGTTGCTGCACAGAGGTCAACTGTAAGCAATCCGAGGCAGATTCAGAGGCCCATCCAGAAATGGAAAGGGCCAGATAAGATCAATAGGATTTATGGTGACTGGATTGATGATATCGATTAAAATATCATCTTTTAGTGGATGGAAACTTCAACTGATTGAAGAAAACTATCAGGAATAGTTAGCGTAGAGTTTTCAATGTGATCAAAGGAGTAAACATGCTCCATTAATGGTTTATTACCAAGTAGCCATGAAGCATAAGCTTCACCTTAATGTGGCGGTTCATTGCTGTTGCCTCGCTATAGGGTGCTGTAATATGATAGAAAGCCATCGCTGAAAGCTTTGCTGATATTTTCTTAAGCGGAATGAATTTTCAGGTACTAATGGAACTCCTATACTTGGCAACTAATGAGGTATGCCATGTTATATGCTTTGTTATTTGGATTTCTCTCTAAGTGGTTTGTTACCATTAAATACTTGCATGTAAGCCTCCACTGATGTACTTTGGAATCTAATCTAGTGTGCGAGGTACCTGATGCAACAGTGTTGTTCTGCTCCTCTGGTGTTTCATATTGTGACTGACACGATAAATTTTTTAAATATTTTTATATTTGTTTTATTAGTTATGACATGCTTATTGAGATTTAATTTATTTTTAGTGGTTGTTTATGAGGACTTGGTGATATTATCTTGTTTATTTAGAGCATTTACAGTTAATTTTTCTGTTAATCTTTTCCAATTTGTTGGAGGATGTTGTGAATTTTACTATTTTTGTTCTCTTTGATGTGAGTTCCTTACAATTTAAGCCAATCGGCCAATAGATTGATGACTATATTGCTTTTACAATAACAACAACAATAACAAGCCTTTATCCCACAATGTGGGGTTGGCTACATGAATTCTTTTTCTCCATTTTGTCCTATTAAGTGTCAAATTCTCATTTAATTTCAATAAACTAAGGTTAATTTTTATGCATCATAATTAAATCTTTTTAGGCCTACAATTTTTCTTAACATAAGACACAATTAACACATCTACTCTCCTCTGTCATCGGACATTTTATTTTGTGGCCAAATTATCTAAGATGGCGTTCTCTAATCTTATATTATTACTCCAACATTATCAATATACTCATTTTTGATTTTATCTCTGTGAGTAAAGCCACTCATCCATTGGAGCATATTCGTCTCTGCAATACCTAACTTAATCTTATGCTTCTCTTTTATTGGCCAAAATTATATCCTATAAATCATTGTAACCATCTTATAAAATTTTCCGACTAGGCGGTATTTTTTATCACTATGTTAGATGCATTCCTCCACTTCAACCAACCAACTTGAATTCTACTAATAACATCCCCATCTATTTCACCATCATTTTTAACAATAGACCTCATATATCTAAAACATTCACTTTTTTTAATAACTTGATCACCCAATATCACCATCTCACCATTAGATCTTCTACAATTAAAATTACACTACATATATTCAATTTTAGATCTACTTAAATGAAAACCTTTAGACTCTAAAGTAGACCTTCATAATTCAAGTTTCTCTTGAACTCCCCCCTCTCTAGTCTTATCAAGAAGAATATCATCAACAAAGAGCATACACCAAAATAATCCTCCTATATATATGCCGTAAGAACATCCATAACTAAAGCAAGAGATATAGGCTGACAGCCAATCCTTGATATAATTTAACTAAAATAAGAAAATATTTGTTCAATCCTTCTTGTGTGAACACAAGTAATAGCTCTAGTATAGATATCCTCAATAACTTAAATATAGTATCTCTTTTCTTTTCTAAAAGTCTCCAAAGCCCTTCTCTTGGAACTTTATCATATGCTTTCTAAATCAACAAATATCATATGTAGATCATCCTTACTTTCTCTATGCTCCATTAAACCTCTCAACAAATGTATAACATCTATCGTGATTTACCCAGATGAAACCAAATTGATTTTGAGAAACTTTGTATTGCATCTCTATAATTTTAATGGTACATTAACTTAATTCCTTTTAATTTTGCAGTCTTGTGCATCATCTTTATTCTTAAAAATAAAACTAATAAATTCTTTCTCCACTCATATGAAATTTTTTTTTAAAATAATATCAAAAGATTAGAAAGCTAACAAATTCTTTATTTCTTAAGCATTTTCACACTTTTATTTGAATATCATCGTTTTATTGTTTTGTATACTTTATTTTCTTTTAAGCCTCTTCAACTTTCTGGTGATAAAATGAATTTTCTATTTTCATTTAAGGTATCAAGATCACTAAAGTCAATCATATTCTCATAACCTTTGAAAATTTATCAAAATATTTCATCCACCTATATTTAATATCTCTTCTAAGAAAAATATTTTATGATTTTCATTCTTAATGTATCATGTATTGAATCTTTTCTTCTTATTTTTTTTTTTCTTCTTCTTCTATCTCTTTACTTAACTAACATATTTTTTACTCTTTTAGTATTCAATCTATTATATAAATTACTAGAAGTTAAATTTTTGCATTACATATTATTTTCTTAAAATTTCTATAGGTCAATTTATATCTTTCTCAATTCTTCGAATTTTTACATTTAAATTAAGTTTTATAACAAAGTTTATTGTTTATCTTCTCTTGCACATTTTAACTCCACTACTAATTATTTTTATTAAAAGAAGTCATTCCTTTTAATTCTCCAAGCATTTTTTATAACTTACTACTATTTCTCATATAACAGCATAAACATCTCAAATTTTAAGATCTTGTAGCTTTTCTTAAAAAATATTTTTATTAGTATTCTTTAAGTACCCCCATTTAATTAAGGATGATATTTCGATTTATATTTTATTTTTTAACTCTTCATCTTAAAATCTAAAACTAGTAATCGATATTGGGTATTTAAATTTTTATTTGGAATGATCTTATAATTTTTATAATCTAAATGATAATAATCAATATTTTATTAGGTCTATTCTTATAGGTAATAATATGCTCATCTTTTTTTAAATGAAGTATTAGCAACTATAAAATCATAGCTAAAACAAAATCTTATATAGTATTACTTTCTTCGTTAGTCACTCTAAATTTATAGCCATTATGAATGTTTTTAAAATTTTCTACCACTTTATCAACATGTTCATTTAAATCTTCTCAAATAAATATTTTTTCTTCAAGAAGTATTATTTGTATTAATCCCTCTATGTTATTATAAATTTTTTTAAGCCTACATTTAAACTCATTTAAGGATTATAAATACTTATAATATTAATAATTTTAGTATCAATAATAATTTTTAAATTTATAATTCTATCTCTAATCTTATTGATATCTACAACATTAACTTTTAAATTTTTATCTATAATTATAGCTACATCATTTTTAGTTCTACTCTTATATGAATATTAAAGTTTAAAATCTAAACTATCAATCTTCCTAGTCTTTTCTCTAACGTGTCACGGCCCGTCGAGCTTGGAATACCGGCGAGGAGCAGACGGATAAAATAAAACATTTCTTAACATTTCCAATCATAATTAAAATCTCCAATCTCCAATCATAAAAGTCACTACCTACAAATAATTATACAATTTTACATAAATATTCTAACAAAGTTCAGAGAAAACACACTTTAAACATAACTCAACAGACATTATTACCTATCTCCAAGTCCCTACGGTAAACATGACTTTCCCTTCATCAATTAGTAGGATTACACGAAAAGATTAAGCAACTAACAAATGAATATAATTGATGAGTCAATTATCTTTATTACTATAGTAAACAAGAAAAAAAGCTAGGTTTTACTGTGAGTACATAAAAGAAAATAATTTGCTCAAACAATCAATCATATGTGAGGTAAGTATGCATAAACATTTAGCAGTAGCATATGGGGGTCGGTATACATAAACATTTAGCAGTAGCATATGGGGATCGGTATACATAAACATTTAACAGTAGTATATGAACTTTTACTTTTATCACCATGAGTCCGCGAAATACTCATTCAAAGAACAAGTATCTATTACCATTTGCATTTGCCATTTTGCCAATTTCCTTGGCTCATATATATTGCCGCAGTGCATTCGTCCCAAGTACCATAAGTGAACTCAAGATTCAACATACACATTCAAGTACATCTGATCATATCACTATGGACATTAATTCATAGTAGTAAATCGATGAAAATGAAACTGTGGCAATATGATCTAGCATTCAGGATATTATCCAACATGAAGAAGCAGTAAACTATTCACAATTTATATAAAAGTAGGAAAATCATCATATGCAGTGTAGGAAAAGTCAAAATCATCTAAACATGCATTTCATCACAGGAAAGTAAAGACATTTTTAAATGTAAGAACATAATTACCCACTTTAACTGCGGTTTTCTTGAACCTCCTTTCCTTTAGCCTTCCTTAATTGAAATTCTATAACATAAAATATTAAGTATTAAAGTGACTTTATATATAGCATTAATTGATTATCATACCCCCAAATGATTCTAATCTAATTAACGATAATATAAATACTTTTCTTTTATAATATAACATGTATTTCTCTAGGTTCTCCAAATTTAATACTCCTCTTATTTTTCTTTAAAATTAATTCTTGAAATGATCTTAAGATTAATATATGTAATTTCATCTAACTCATATTACTTATTCTTATTATTACTTATTCCTAAATTAACATATTCTTGAAAATCAATAAACCCTAAATTAAAGTTTATAAATCCTAATTTAAACTTGAAAGCGACTAAATCAAAGTTAATAACATTAAAATCAAATTTCTAATTAAACATATAACTAAATTTGCTTACCTCTTTCTTATTTCCTCTCGGTTTTCCCACACGTCGCATACTCGCTTTCCCCACTGGCTTCTTCACTTTTCTTCTCGACGGACTCGAGACGCTATCCGTTCTCTCTCCTTCTTCCTCGGTACGACACCGTAAGACTCGTTAGGCTTCCCTCTTCTTCTTCCTCGGTAGACGGCGCATTCGGCGTCGGTTCCTCTTCTCTTCCTCGTGACGACGCAGGTAGGTTCTTCTCTCACTTTCTCCCTCTCTGGTTTTCCTAGCGTATTTTGGGAGCTCATTTTTTGGCAACCCGGGCAGCCCCGATCTCTATTTGCTAATCGTCAGCGGTTGTATATTCTTTTATTATTATTATTATTATTATTATTATTATTATTATTTTTTTTTTTGTGTGTCTTCCGGTTATTACAATCTCTCCCTCTTATAAAAATTTCGTCCTCGAAATTAAATGATATTAATAGAAATATACATACCTTTAATTAAACAATTGAGGATAAAGTTCTCGCATTTCTGATTCCTTCTCCCACTTAGCTTCTCGATCTGATCCATGTTTCCACAGTACACGGACAAATGAATTTCCTATTCACGAGATGCTTGACATCATAATCTATAATTCTTTTTCTGTGAGATCGGGTTGAATATCAATAGGATCGAATAATCTTGTTGGCTTCATCGGTAATATATTTTTAAGAAATGTGAAACACATTGTGCACTCCTTGCATGTGAGAAGGTAAAGCCAGTCTATAAGCCACTTTCCCAATTCTTTCCAAGATTTCATATGGACCAATATAACGTGGGCTCAACTTTCCAACCTTGCCAAATCGTTTTATACCTTTCATGGGACTGATTTTAAGAAATACAAATTCTCTCACTTCAAACTCGGTGATGTTTAGCATCATAATATTTCCTCCATCTTGAGCGACTTTTAATCTATCACGGATCAATCGATCTTTTCATGGCTTCATCTACTACATGCACCAATGATTCTTCTTTCACTCTCTCAACAAAGCGGTGTCCTGCATTTTCTTCCATACAATGCTTCATAGGAGCCATACCGATACTTGCTTGAAAAGCTGTTATAAGCAAACTCAATCAAGGGCAAATGAATTTCCCAATTTCCTCCAAAATCCAGGATACAAAGTCTAAGCAAATCTTCAAGTGTTTGAATTGTTCTTTTTGACTGACCATCAGTTTGAGGATGAAATGCAATGCTGAAAGTAAGCTTCGTACCTAAAGCTTCTTGAATTTTTCTCCACAATCTCGATGTAAATCGTCCATCCCGATCAGACACTATAGATTTTGGCACGCCATGTAACTTCACAATTTCATCAACATATTTCCTTGCTAGCTTCTCAACAGCATCAGATTGTTTGATAGATATAAAGTGCATTTAGTCAATCTATCAATAATCCCAAATAGTATCGCATCCTTTTACGGATCTAGGTAAGCCAACAACAAAATCCATAGCAATATCATCCCATTTCCACTCGGTATCGGTAAGGCGTAAAAGTCCACTTGGCTTCGATGTTCGACTTTAACCATCACGATGATTGACATTTATAAACAAATTCATTTACACTTCTTTTCATTCAGCCACCAAAATATTTTCTTAAGATCGATACATTTTTTTGCTCTTGCATGAATTGTATAATTTGAATGATGTGCTTCATGTAATATGTCTTTTCTCAAATCTCCAATATTTGGAATGCAAATTCTGTTATGATATTTCAATAATCCCTCTTCACTAATTTCAAAATCTTCTGTATGACCTACCTTTACCAAATCTAAAATTTTCTGATAGTCACCATCTTGAGGTTAAAGCATCCGTATTTTATCTTTCAAATTTGATTTTATAGCCATCGATTTAGCAATAGCATGATCATCTAGATTGGATAATTGAAATTTTCAATTTTTCTAAATCTTTAATCAACTCCTCCTCATGAGAGATCAACCAATAAGCACTACCTGATGTTTTTCTACTCAAAGCATCAGCAACTACATTTGCCTTCCCCGGATGATATTGAATATCCAAATCATAATCTTTAATGAGTTCTAACCATCTCCTTTGCCTTAAATTTAGCTCCTTCTGAGTAAAGATGTATTTTAAGCTTTGATGATCAATGAAAACTTCACACCTTACTCCATATAAATAATGTCTCCAAATTTTTAATGCAAATACCACTGCTGCTAGCTCCAGATCATGGGTGGGATAGTTCTTTTCATGATTTTTCAATTGCCTTGAAGCATAAGCAATCACTCTTCCATTCTGCATAAGTACACATCCCAAGCCTCTTAATGATGCATCACTATAAATTTGAAATCCTTCTGTCCCTGATGGAATAGTTAATACTGGTGCAGTCATTAAATAATTCTTCAATTTTTGAAAAGCCTTTTCACCGATCGACCATTCAAACTTGCTTTTTCGAGTTAATCTCGATAGTGGCATGGATCTGTGAAAACCCTTCAACAAATCTCCTATAATATCCTGCCAAGAAATTTCGACTTACGTGACGATTGGTAGGTGCGGGCCATTCATTGCTCGACTTTACCACGATCCACAAATCCCTTCACTACTAATCATGTGCCCCAAGAATATGATACTATTTAACCAAAATTCACACTTAGAAAATTTTGCATATAATTCATTTCCTTTCAAAGCTTGTAAAATAATGTGAAGATGGTTTTCATGAGCTGCTTCATCTCGTGAATAAATTAGAATGTCATCTATGAACACAATCACAAATGAATCTAAAAAGGGTTTAAAGATTCTATTCATGAGATCCATAAATACAGCTGGAGCATTTATTAAGCCAAAAGGCATCACCACAAACTCATAGTGCCCATACCTTTGAATGCGTCTTTGGTATATCTTCTTCTTTAATTCTCAACCGATGATAACGATCTTAAATCAATCTTTGAAAATCTAAGCTCCTTCTTGGTCAAAGAGATCATCAATTCTTGCAAGGGATATTTATTCTTCAATGTGAGTTTATTAAGCTCTATAATCGATGCATAGTCTTAAACTCCCATCTTTCTTCTTCAAATAATATAGGAGCTCCCCAAGGAGATGTCTTAGGCTCCTTCTCTAATAA
This sequence comes from Cymbidium sinense, assembly GCA_021442155.1. NCBI lineage: Eukaryota > Viridiplantae > Streptophyta > Magnoliopsida > Asparagales > Orchidaceae > Cymbidium > Cymbidium sinense. Next base: position 55,135,590 of record CM038231.1, on the reverse strand, counting down.
TTCTTGCAGTTGATTCTTCAACTCTTGTAATTCTTTGATTGCCATTCTATATGGTACCTTTCTTCAGGTTTTGCACCTTGAATTAACTCAATAGAGAAATCTCTCATTTGGAGGTAAACCCGTAAATCATCCAGAAAGACTTACGGATACTCCTTTACTTGGTATATCCTCCATCTTCTTTACCTCTTTAGTAACATCGACTTGAGCAAGAAAACCTTCATAGCCTTTTGCTAGCATCTTTTGAACTTTTAAGCAAGACACCATCATAGTTAATACTCCTTTATGCCCCACGAATTTGAATTCTTCTTTTCCAGGAATATTGAATTTGACTATCTTTTTAGAACAATCTATAGTAGCATGATATTTAGCTAGCCAATCCATTCCTAAAATTACATCAAATTCATATATTGGCAGTACTATTAAATTGGCATTCAAGTTTCTTTCACAGATATTTAGGTTCACACCAAACATTTTTGACATTCATTTGAGACCCATTTGGCATTCTTCAGTACTACGACATTTTCATAATTTGTAATCCCAAAGTCCTCACACATTCCGGATATAAATGAATGTGATGCTCCTCAAATAAAACTCTAACGATTTACTTCCTAAGATGATGATATAATTGAATAGACATATAAAACAATTATATATCTAGCACTACAAAATTATGGCGATGCTAATTTAATTAAAGACATACCTGTTATAACATCAGGTGAGTCTTTTGCTTCTTGTTGCGTGAGTGCATAAACTTCGTTTGTATTTTCGAGTTTGAAATGGACTCGATGCGATTCAATCATTCTTTGCCTACCAATAGTCCTTTGAGGAGGTTGAACACTTGTCCTAGCATCCCTTAAAGGTTCTTCGAAGATAGGGCAAGATTTTGCCATATGTCTAGGCGATGGCACCGATAGCAGTGTTTGTGCACGAGAGGCACTCTCCTGTGTGCTCTTCCACATTTTGGGCATGTGGCATCTGCATTAGCGGCATGTATCTAACTTAGGCTTCTTCCGGTTTGATTTTTCGGTTTGAACATTCTCGCGATTTTGGCTATCATCATTCCTCCTCTTGAATATCCCTCCTTCTCTGAGTAGCTTGCACATCCAATTCTATCCTTCTAGCCCATTCCACTAATACATAGATACCCAAAGGAATCAAGTCATTCGATTATATCCTTCAGTCCACATAGAAACCTATGACATTTTTCTTCTGCATTTGGTATCAATTGAGGTGCATACCTTGAAAGCATTGTAAACTCAACTTCATATTGCATTATGATCTCCTTTGTCGATGAATTTGTCCATTTGTCTCCCCAGAGGGGTATCTCTAAAAGTCTTCACAAAATCCTCCCATGAAATAAGATTGCAAAACCTCCCTTCAAATTTCTCTTGTAGCTGTCACCATCTCTCGCCTCAAAAGCAAAAAAAAAGCAACTCTTCTTTCAAGGACATGACATACTTTCTAAAATTTTTCTATTCGCGTTAGCGTTTTCGATTCTATAGGTCCTCCTGAGAAAAGAGGTGGTCATATCTTGAAATAATTTGTATTTATCAATAAAACTCCACCACTTCCTTAGCTTGGGTATGCGATTCCTTATCATCAGTCATTGCTTCCATCATTTGTGTAAATGCATCTATAGTGAAGGTGGTTGCACCAAATTGGTGCTTTCGAGTTTTGCCTCTCTATTTTCCCTTATAGCATCTTCCTGTATTGATTCCATAGGCCTGAGAAGCACAAATTAATTATAACTGTTACACATTAATCAATCTAATCATATGCAAATTTATTCATAAAAATTATCCTCTTCCTAATGACTCTTTGATTTTGATCATACTTATATCCCTAAATCTAAAATCTAGCTCTGATACCACTCTTGTCACGACGACCCAGAGCTTGGAATACCGCGAGCATGACGGATAAAATAAAACATTTCTTAACATTTCCAATCATAATTAAAATCCAATCTCCAATCATAAAAGAGTCACTACAAACCACAAATAATTATACAATTGTCCATACATAAATATTCTAACAAAGTTCGGAGAAAACACACTTTAAACATAACTCACATGACATTATTACCTATCTCCAAGTCCCTACTATGGTAAACATGATTTTCCCTTCTATCAGCCATTTAATTAGTAGGATTACACGAAAAGATTAAGCAACTAACAAATGATATATAATTCGATTGATTGATTATCTTTATTACTATAGTAAACAAGAAAAGAAAGAAAGTATGCATGCTTTTTACGTCAATAGAAAATAATTTTCAAACAATCAATCATATGTAAGGTAAGTATGCATAAACATTTAGCGATATGGGGTCGGTATACATAAACATTTAGCAGTAGCATATGGGGATCGGTATACATAAACATTTAACAGTAGTATATGAACTTTTACTTTTATCACCCGTCCATGAGTCACCGTCGAAATACTCATTCAAAGAACAAGTATCTATTACCATTGCCATTGCCATTTGCCAATTTCCTTGGCCCTGTTGAATCATATATGTGCACAGGTACATTGCGTCCCCAGCCAGTACCATAAGGGGGTGAACTCAAGATTCAACATACACATTCATTACAATCATATCACTATGGACATTAATTCATAAATCGATTGAGCTTGATAAAATGAAGCGTGGCAATATGATCTATCATTCAGTATTATCCAAGAAGAAGCGATAAACTATTCACAATTTATATAAGCAGAAAATCATCATAGGTGGTGAAAAGTCAAAATCATCTAAACATGCATTTCATCACGCGAAAGTAAAGACATTTTTACCATAAATGTAAGAACATAATTACCGCTTTTAACTTGCGGTTTATCTTGAACCTCCTTTCCTTTAACGCTTCCTTCCTTAAGTGAAATTCCATAACATAAAATATTAAGTATTAAAGTGACTTTATATATAGCATTAATTGATTATCATACCCCCTTAAATGATTCTAATCTAATTAACGATAATATAAATACTTTTCTTTTATAATATAACATGTATTTCCCTTATAGGTTCTCCTAAATTTAATACTCCTCTTTTCTTATTTTTCTTTAAAATTAATTCTTGAAATGATCTTAAGATTAATATATGTAATTTCATCTAACTCATATTACTTATTCTTAGCTCATATTACTTATTCCTAAATTAACATATTGCTGAAAATCAATAAACCCTAAATTAAAGTTTATAAATCCTAATTTAAACTTGAAATAGCACTAAATCAAAGTTAATAACATTAAAATCAGAATTTCTAATTAAACATATAACTAAATTTGCTTACCTCTTTCTTATTTCCTCTCGGTTTTCCCTAGTCAGGCTTTCCCCCACCGGTCGGCTTTCACTTTTCTTCCTCGCTGACTCGAGACTTTATCCGTCGCTCTCCTCCTTCTTCCTCGACGACACCGTAAGATCCTGGCACGCTTCTTCTTCTTCTTCCTCGGACGACGCCGACGTCGGCGTCTTTCTTCTCCTTCCTTGGCCGACGACGCACGGGTAGGTTCTTCTCTTCTCACTTTCTCCCTCTCTCGTTTCCTCTCTAGCGTATTTTGGGAGCTCGTTTTTGGCAAACTGACCGAGCCCGCCCTTCGATCTCTATTTGCGCTAATCGTCATACGGTTGTATACATTTTCTTTTATTATTATTATTATTATTATTATTATTTTTTTTTTGTGTGTCTTCCAGTTATTACACTTAGTTTCTTAAATACATAAGATATTTATCTTTCTATTAATCATAATATCTATTAATTTCATTAGTTTATCCGTAAGAGTAATCTATATTTTAAGTTCTCAATATAATTTTAGTTTCATAGACTAATTTTATTATTTACATATGTTCATAATGTGAGAATCTTTGCTTATTTAATACTGCACTCAAACATTAATGTAGCGGCCTTTACACATTTTTTACTATATTCAAGTCATATAGTGCATTGCATTTAGGGAACGTCCTAGTATTAACACAATATATTAAAAGATTTATATAATAATTTTTGTTTGATAAGTTTTACACTGGTTGTCGACTGCTTAACGCAATCTCAATTTTTCTTATCCTATACTTGTACTAGGGTCCCATCAAGGCACTGATAAATTTGTTTACATTTTATT